>JAECUM010047382.1:0-33916 GCA_016617855.1 Megalonaias nervosa
GACTGTTTAAGTTTCGTAATATTAGTGTTAGGTTTAGTCTAGTTAACACTTTTAATATGATATTGCGGTTCCATTATTATCTCTGCTAAATTCCTTGATAATTTCGTAATTTTAGTTCTACTTTAAAGTCCGCTATTTTAATATGATCTGGTCTTATGTAGTGTCCGCTGAATTGTGAGACAGATTCGTAATTTTATTGCAACTTCGGTCAGTAAGGATGTGTGCTGATCAGTATATGTAGGTGTTGGTCGGTGTATGTGGGTGTTGGTCAGTTGGTGCCGTGCTGGTAAGTAGGACTATGTTGGTAAGTAGATTTGCATGATGGTCAGTACTGTGGGTGTTGGTTGGTATATATAGGTGTTGGTGAGTCTTTAACATAATGTTCAGTTCCCCTTTAGGTAACAGTGGCATCTAGTGTTAAACCTATGGAGGTTTATAAAAGTAAATTCCATTTGGCCACACAGTGTCATCTGATTAAAATGGTCAGAAAGTTAGGTTTTCTACTGTCCTCATTGTGTCACCTACAACTACTAACATTGTCTGCATTGGTTTTGTCTATTCCAGTGTTTCGTGTATACCGCTGTTATATTTCCATATGATGTTTTTGGGTGTACTTTCCTTTTCCTATTATATTGCACAAATCATGAAGTTTTAATTTTCTTCATGCTTTTATGCACCGGGGCTTTTCGTTTGCATCTGCCATGCTCCTTGTGACTGCTATTTATGTATTGTATTTTCTCCGTCTTCTCAATAGTGATCTATTTTCGGTGCATCATCTCACGAGGAGAAGCGAGTCTGTGATAATCCTTTATTCTAACATCTTCGCTAGCCAAGGTTCCGATATGATTGCCTTACCTACACCTTGGCGGATCGAACAGACATATTGTGCTTTGTCCAAACGACATCTAGTGGATTTCATGAGTTACATCCATTAGTATGCAAAGCCAACTAACCAATAGCGTGGTCTATTGTACATCTGCCGAAAATGGTGGAGGCAATTGACCTAAAAAGGATACTTTATACGTTTAACATCGAACGTATGACTATGTACCAGAGGGAAGCCATTACAGGTGTATTTGAGTGAAAGGTATTTGTGCAAACACGGACTGGCAGTGGATAATTACTTATTTATCAGTCTATTTAAGTTCTGTGCTCCTCTTGTCTCGATCATATAGGAACAGTGTTCAAATTTGAATAGCATAATTTTGATTGGATGCAGTGGCTTGCCTTACTTACGGTATTGTGAATTAAATCCCAAATAATCTTAAAATAACAGACACAAGTCCTAATAATTAAAGTTCTGAATAAACTTTAGTGGAAATCCAAATTAAATCCAACGCTGAAGGTGTTGATGTGCCTTTGGTGACCCGTGCCATATTGATGTACCAACAGTCGTTTGTTAGATCACAATAATAAAATCCAAGAATATATCCTTATTTGAAACTTCAGTATAAATTCAAGTCTCTATTTCCGAAGATTGGTACCTTTTAAGAGCACTTTGTATTTCCGGAGAAGAATCACTTGAATTAAATGATTCGATGAAGTAAATTCTAGCCCAAATGAACTACTGAACACAACTATAATACAAATGATTCTGCCTCATGATCTTATAGCAAGAATTAATAATTTTTCCAGTAAAAAAATTATATAGTCTTCTGCTTGACCTCAAATCACACTTAATATTTTCTAAAACAAACGCATTACCTAATGGAAAAAAAAAACTTTTTGGAAGGTTCATAATGTTTACAAAATAAAATCTTAGTTATAATTAGAAGCCTATTACTAAAATTATAATATAAAATGTGTAGTAAACAGCATGTAGACCCCGTAATTCATAAGGAATTTACAAAGTTCAAGACACAGATTGAGATCAACATGTTTACTACAAATCCAAAGTCAGTAATTCAGGCCAGGTAGAAAATGAACTTAATTATGGACAAGGTCAAGTTCAACATATAATGTCACATTATCAATAACATATAATGAACTAAAATAAATAAATAAACTAACAAACGATGTAAATTAAATATACAAAACAACACACACACACACACACACACACACACACACACACACACACACATACTTATATATATATATATATATATATATATATATATATATATATATATAACACCTTATATATATATAACACTTTATATATATATATATATATATAATTTCTCGTAAAATGCCCTCTGGATCCTCTATCTTCAAATCTTCCAGTTTGCAATGAACTGTATAATCCCCAATTATTTGCTGTTTCCTTGGTAAATACTTTCTGGTTTCATTTTAAATGAGATACTACGCATTCTGGTCTTGTTAAACTTTGCCGCTAAGTACGCATTTTGACTGAGTATGTTGAAAAGTATTAGGTATTTTCCTCTTCCCATTAATTCTTACCTTTACTATTGTATAATTCTTTACTTTCATGACGCTATATCTTTTCAGACTTAATCGAAATTTCTCGAAAATCATTATGTATATCATCACATCTTTGTTTTTATTTTTTCAGCCTAATCGTATTTTTGGAAAATATATATCACTGTCAAAATGTATGTATACGCATTGTTGTCGTTTTTATATATGCTTGCGTGTCAAAAATGTCCGCCTGCAACTGGGCTTGATATTTGTGCAAGCAACTGGACATTCAACTCAATAAAAAGTAGCTGTGTGCCCATCTTTATAAGATGCACACAGATTAAAATTTTCGTGTTTAATAATTGTTTTCCCAGTCTAACTGGTGCAATAATTTTTAATAATTTTCCGAAAGTTTACAGTCTAGCAACATTTTTAAAAACATTAATGTTCTAATTGTAACAACACAAACAAAACCAACAAGAATTTTAGATATCAATCACCACATATGAAAGATATTGTTCTAAACTTGTTACCCATAATAACATTCTTACAGGAGTTGAATGTCTGACCCTGGACATCATGTTTCCCATCGAAAGCGAAGATTCTATTTGTGATCAGTATCAAACATTTTTGGACCAGCACCCAAACATTAAACTCGCTATTATAGGTAAGTAGACAAATGCATGGATGATCATCATACATGAGATGAACGGTAAAGGAATCAAACATTTTTTTTTTGTTGGTTTTCCTAAGAGTGACGAAGGGGACATATCCCGTAAAATACAATAACGACAACAATATCATGCCAGCATGAGGGATACACTGAAATGGTTTAACCAGGGTTTGATTTGCTTAATTCAGAACAGTCATGAGGCAGATCATTGTTTTTATTTATTTATTTATTTATTTATTTTGGTCTTAGCATCTTTGTGTTGATAGTTTGTCAGCGTGGCAAATCAAAGTTAGATTAGAATACATAAATATCATAATCTTCTTGAATCAAATAGAAACACAGAAAGGTCAGGCATTTTTGTAAAATAAACACATATCATTCTGATTTGGAAAATAAGATTTTCATGTTATAAACTGGCTTTCTTATAGAATGTGAACAGTAAATTGTAGCTAACTGAACCTTTCAAACTGCATGATCTTAAATATGAACGGTTAATTGTAGTGAACTGTAACATTCAAACTACACGAATCTCAAATATGAATGGTAAATTGTAGCTAACTATACCATTCAAAATACATGAATATCAAATATGAATAGTGAATTGTAGTTAACTGTGCCATTCAAACTACATGAATCTCAAATATGAACGGTGAATTGTATCTAACTGTACCATTCAAACTACATGAATGTCAAATATAAATGGTGAATTGTAGCTAACTGTACCATTCAAAATACACGAATATCAAATATTATTAGGTTACTGCATTTTTATGGAAAAATAGGAACGAGTTTTTTTCTGAGTAATACTGCATTACCTTGGTAGTGCAGTATTAGTCCGAGAACAAAACGAGTTCATATTTTCGCATACAAATGCAGTAACCTTTTTATTCTATAATCATTTTTGTTTTCTTACCTAAGGCTTAATAATAAAGAAATATGCTACAAGAAACAAAGTAATTTAATGTATGATGTATTGCAAACTAAATACACAACCGTAGATTCATCATTACACAGTAACAATATTAATGCCGACATAGCAAGGCCCAGTGACCTTTGAATTTTGTCGCGCGCTCGACATTAGTTTAAAATATTCTCGTTTTGGTCTGCTTACAATTTAAATTTAGAGTCATGTTTTGAATGAATGCGCATTGAAAAAACACGTTTGAAGTCGGATGGATTTTATTTTTCTGTTGATCCAACTCAGTTCTGCTTTTCTGATTAAAATGGACTGGATTTATTGGGTCATTTCAATGCAGTAAGGAGAATGTGATTTCAGTTGGAAATGTAGTCGAAATTACAGTACATTTTCGGTGTGTACCAAGTTTTCCATGCCATGATTCATGTTATGTTTTGTTGAGTAACATAAAACAAAGACTTGGTCTAACTACCTTAATGGCTATATAGCAACTAACTAAAACAGAAAACACAAGCACACTAGTTCTCACGCTATTGCTATCATGAGACATATAGTGTTCAAAACTGAGTGTAGAGCCTGGAGCTGACCTTAGGTGACCTGTAACTGTCAGATCATTTGTAGCAACAGAACGTTAATGCCATATATTACCCCCCCCCCCCCAGCACGAGCTTTGTATGTTTCTTTTAAATAATTATTCACATAGTCATTTCTCCTTTTTCTTTTTAATAATTTTGTAAATATGTTTAAACTTCACGAAGTTCTATTTTACACATGAATATGTGTTTCAGATAGTTTCTGATGAAAAGTTCTACTAATTGTAGTTAAAATTAAGTTCTAGCCCTATAACAATCATTCTTACACTCATGTAAACAAATACAGATTTGCATTGCCACTAAAACCTATACTCCTGACATTTTTTCTTCAGTGCAGTTGCTATCACTGCATATAAACTGATGTGATATAGCGTGTATCATTTTGCCCTTAACCACTTCCAGTTTCTAACATTCACAAGATACAACGTAATTCAGAAAAATTACCAAGTTCACATAACACAATCTCTGTATCTTGCAGGCTTATTTATTAGACATCCGCTCCTTGTTCGAATCTCCCCTGTCTGGTTTGGCTCATTCATAACTAATGACGTCTTTTTATACAGTTCAGTGACCTCCTTGTTAATATTTTTGTATATGTCATATATATTTGGTAATGTCCCTTTTGTTTGTAACAGATTTCTTCGATTTCTCCTGTATGTAGCAACATCCTGGGTTTGCACATCATAAGACCTTGGAGTGCTACTTTTTTCTGACGACTTAAGCTGGTTCCCAAAGATCCTGTCTTCTGATTCTTACTTTGTCTCGAGAAGTCAGGTTTGGAAGCTCTTTGGCTGTGGTCATGCTGTTTCTTTTGTTTATATTTCTTTTCACCCAGTTTCCTCTTTAGGTTTCTTTGTTTAACTCGGGGACGTAGCTGTATGTTTGTATGTTGGTAGTAGGCAAAGTCGATCGAAGTCTTCGACTCATCAGTATTTGTGCCGGAGATCCTATATCATCAGTTGATGTATTTCGATACTCCAGTATCGATAAATATGGGTCTTTTTGATCTTTCTTTGCCTTACTGAAAATTCCTTTGACAGTTTGAATGGTTCTTTCTGCTAAAAGATTAGACTCTAGATACTTGGGACTTGACGTAGCGTGTTGAATTCCCATGTTTTTTGCAAACTGACCATATTCTTTTGAGGAGAACTGTGGGCCATTATCACTCCTTACTTCTTGTAATATTCTATTTCTTGCAAAAACTGACTTTGTGTGATTATAGTGCTTGCTTGTGTATTTTCTAACTTTACAACTTCAAAATTTCTGGAGCAATAGTCTACTATCAAGACATAGCTGTAATGATTCCACATAAATAAATATGTTCCAACCATTTCCCATGGTGCAGTAGGTTGTTTTTCTTTGACTTTCTGTATTCCTGGCAATCGGAACAATTCAATACTGTGTCTCCAATTTGTGCATTCATGACAGGCCAATATAAAATGTCTCTTGTTCTTTGCTTTGTCTTCTCTAATGCCCATGTGACTTTTGTGCAGCTCCTTTAGCATTTCTCTCTGAAGAGCATCTGTATTAAATCGTCTGTCCTTTAAGAACTAATCCGTCCATTTCTAAAAGTTCATCTATGCAATTCCAGAAATTTCTGATTTCAAAGGGTACGAAATGTTTATCATTGGACCATCCCTTTTGAATCATTTATCGTAATTTGGCCATTTTATTATCAAATTTAGTCCATTCTTTATTGCGTCTAACTGTGTATCTGCAATCTGTATGTTTGACATGATCTTGTGCACATAGCACTCAGTTTCACTATCCATGTTTATATCAGATGTGCCTGTCTGTCTGTATGCTCTGGACAATGTATCTGCTACAATTAACTCTTTTCCTGGACAATACGTTAAGTCAAAACTGTACATCTGTAGTCCTCAACGCATTCTCCGAAGTCTCGGCCGTGCGGCAGAGAGAGGTTTCTTGAGAATTGATTCTAGAGTTTTATAATTACTTGACGACCATAAGCATATTGATTAAATCTTTCACGACTAAATAACACAGCTAGCATTTCTTTTTCGATCTGTAATACCTTGTTTCTGCATCTGTCAAAGACCTTGATGCAAATGCTATGGGTTTGCCTGACTGCATTGACACTGCTCCAAATCTTGATTTTGATGCATCACAACAACGACAGGCTTCTTGACATCGAAATATTTCAATATAGGTTCTTTGCTTAGAATCTGTTTGATCTCTTCAAACGCATCTTTCTGTGTAGTTTTCCAAACAAATTCAGTGTCACTTTTCAAAAGTGCTCTTATTGTTTCTGTCACTGTACACATATTTGGGATAAAGTTCGCTATGTAGTTGACTGTACCCAGTAATCTTTCAGTTTCCTTCCTGTCCGTCGGAGGGGGCATTTCTGTGATTGCTTTCACTTTTTCTCAGTCAGGTTTAATACCTGATGATGTCAATATGTGTCCCATACAGCACACGTGTGTTAGTCCAAATTCGCAATTTTTAAAACTTCAGTATCAAATAATCAGAATGGTATTTTCAATGACTGAGTCCCTCACACTTGTCGCTGATATTGCGAATATCACATTCATTAGTTTGCTTGTTTGAAAGTTACATTTGTGACTCAATGAACTTTCCACGTCGTTAACTTTATCATCTCTATTTTCAAATGGTCGAAACAGCTTCTTTAGTTCATCCACAAACAAATCTAATAAACCAAAATCTAAATCTTCTACTACATGTGCGTACATTGTTTGTTTATAAAGTAGTTCCTAAAGCACTATACTATTTTTAGACACATGTGTCGTGCAGTCTGAAGACATTTAGGATAAAAAAAATACTGCACAATTCTGACAATGTAAAGTTAACGTAGAAAAAAATGAGCATATAATAATAAAGTTTACGTTTAATTAACGTATTTTTTAAAAATCTTTTTAAAGAACTATGGTTCTTAGGAGCTCGTAACACCTATATATATAAGGTCATAGTAGAAGAAGACAGGTGTATAATAGTGCAAGTTGCACCTAGTTATAGCACCTTGTATCACTTCAAATGTGAATAAAGAAAAACTGACAGTATTCCCATGAGCAGCCCATGGGCTCGAGGGAAAAATACTTAGCCTAGATATACTTTGTTAGATGAAATTTTTATATTAGAATCGACACAATAGGAACAAGGGAATATAGATATATGTTTGTTTTATTTCTTTTTTCTCTTTTATTTAAAAAACAAAACTACTTTTTCCTTCGCCTGTTCAAAGTCAAGGAGAGAAAAGGCAGTATATGAAATCTCAACTTTTAGCTTCGTGACTTTGTTTCGTATTGCAGATCACATTACTAGCCCCACAGCGGTCGTTATGCCAGTGAAGAGATTGGTTAAACTTTGTCATGATCGTGACGTTATCGTAATAGTTGATGGGGCTCACGGTCCGGGCCAGCTTCCTCTGAATCTGCCGGAGATTGATGCAGACTTTTACACTGGTATGCAGCATTCAGAGACCTTCATATGTGTTGTCTATTGTACTCACGTGTGTCTAATTCCGAAGAAAACAAAAAGGGCTTGATCAAATCTAATAAGTTAGTTAATAATGGTTTTCCACCAATTTTGTTCATATAATGGAATAACAGATGACACATATTTCATCATTTTACATTACTTTTTTTTTCTTCTGTTCTTATAAATTTTCTAATGCACGGTATTTCCTTTTTAGGGAAACATTAAACATCCAGTTTTAGTTTTCTTCTGCCGAATTGCATACTCCTAACTGCAGATTTTTTTTTTTTCGTGTTTGTTTTCCTCTGTAAGGCGATTTGCATGTTGTGTTCTGGACTTTTCCAGGTAACTTTCACAAATGGGTGTACACTCCACGTGGCTGCGCCGTCCTGTGGAAAAACCCAGCATACCAAAATGATTGGCTTACACCTCTCGTGACATCATTTTATCATGGACAAGGACTTCAACTTGAATTTGGTTTCGAAGGTAATACAGATAATGTTTTGCACACAATAAACAACAGCGGGTGAAATACAAGTGAAAACTATTGGTAGTAAGAATGGTCTACATTGAGCATATGATGGGCAAAATGTGTGCGGTATTTTTTTAAAAACAAATATAAAATAGTCATCGTCTTCACTATAAATCCAAACTCTCCATTCCTTGAATCTTCAAAGCATAGGGCATGATGCATTAGCGTGTCTCCATTGCTTTCCTCCAACACATCGACCAGAAATCTGTACCTTCCAGTACAGACCAATTTCTTTTATAGCAACGATTAAACGTGATAGTCACGGTAGTAATAATGATTGGAAAATTTAGATAAAGTTTGATTTCTTGAGACTTTTGCATAGATCGCAAAATCTAAACTCGCATTTCTAAATAACAATTAACTGTTTCTTTGCGTAGAGTAAAAGTTTTTCTGAAACTACGTAGTAAGCGTATAAGAAACTCTCAGTTTACACTACAGCAATATTTATTTTAGATGCTAAATTATGCTTCATATGACCAGTATTCGTTTGTAAATATTTGTTCAATACTTTAATATTTGTTTACTAAGGAACAAAAGACGACACGCCTTGCATCAGCGTTATAGAGGGGATTAAATTCTACCAGGATATCGGAGGATTTGTGAGTAAAATTTCTTCGGCCTATATGTTCGACAAATTTTCTTACGTAGCACTTTTTCTTATTTTTATTAATTGAAGAATTTTGGGGCAGGTAAATTCTACATTGAGTATCACACTAGTAAAAATAATACCTGACAAGAATTTTGGTTATTGAAATTCAAGTTAGATTTACAGTTCATCCGACCCAAAGTCTGAAAATTAAGTCCAGACCAGTGTTCTGGTATTGAACTTGATACCAAGGCAATATGGGTAATTTCCATCTTGTTAGAGTGGCAATGGCAGCACTGATTAGGAGAGTTCTGTATTTCTCTTTAGTCAAAGACAAAAATTTAAACTCGGAGATAATACAGTTTCTTTTGTCCCCACTTGGAATCTGGAGCTTTCACGAATGATTTGTCTTCTCTTTAACTAAGAGACTTTAGTACTTATTTGGTAATAAACATTCATTGTTTAAAGATATTTAAATGAACACGTTACAATTTAAAAATGACACTATTAGTGTCTGCTTTTTTAAAGCACAATGAAACTACTTTTGAAAGTGAGCAACGCTTGTGGCGAAGAAAGTAATGATACTCAATGGTTTGATTAATGGGGTAGAACATAGTGTTGTGTTCAATTAATTTACTGTTACATTTGACCGCTTTTAAAATACTTTTACCTGATATATATGTCGTCTGAGAAAGTCATGATATGCCATTCTTTGTTATGACATGGATGATATCTTGAACAGAATGACACACGCAGGTTTATGTGCCCGTTTTGGTCATTATAAAATCTATGTGAGCCATACTACTTCATATGAGCACAGCAGAAACTATATATTATGATTAATTCTAAATGACAGGAGTACCTAGATTATAATATTGTAATTTCAAATATGTAAAAACAAATATTTAATCAACTGCCATTAGAACAGACAATTTTAACCGCCAAAATATTAAGTTTCAAAATTTTCACTAAAAATTGATCCAAACCCAAAAACACTCTTAAACATGTTGTTGTAAAGTGGTGGTTACTCTGTCGTAACATTAGTGACCGCCAGTTAGAGTACATGAACGTGATGGTGTGAATAAGGTTGCAATATTTACCAAATGTCTAAAAGTGAACATATTTTACAGTAACTCAGGCGATGCAGTTTAACGGAAACGATTAGAAACTTAAGTGATGCCCGTATCAACCCGCCAGGCTTACTGAATAAATAGCTTTTATAACGTGCATACCGTATATAGCTCAACTTCTTATTGTTTCATTTGCTGTACGTTTTTTTTTTTAACCTCCTATTATGACAGAATTAAGTTTATTAGTGAAGTTTTTGAAATTTAAAGAAATAAAATAAATTGCTGGTCCTAGTGGAAGTTGATCAAATATTTTAACATATTTATAACGTCAATAATGTAAGCTAAGTACTCCTATCAACTATAATTAATTACAATGTATAGTTTCGGCTATGCTCGTTCGAAGTTTCATGGTCTAAACAAATGGTGTAATGGCCAAAACGGGCCCATAAATTATGAACATGAACATAAAAGAAACATTCAGTGCAAATACCGCTGTTGTTTTGTACAGGAGTCAATCAATTGCTATAATTCCACGCTGGTGAGGCGTGCGGCTGACTTGCTGACGTCAGCCTGGGGTACCCAAAAATTGTCGATCCCTGCCAGCATGGAGTCTCCGAACATGATTAACGTCCAGCTGCCTGACATACCCGGATGTCTCAAAACTTCGGTAAGCTATACATCTTTATACTGAAGTTTTAAGTGAAAATTTTGGTCAGAAAAAGCTACATAATAGGTTGTCATAGAATCCTTAATGCATCCTTAATGTAACAATATATATATTTCATTCTGCTAAATCTGGGTGTTACATTTTGAGAATGTTCGGTGCGGTGTTGTTTGGTGTACCCGACTGAATAAACACGGATGTTCACAAGTTGCAAGACGGGTCACAGGGGTTCGTATCGTGGTCTAATATTTGCCAATAAATATTGTATATACTATATAGAACAATGTAAGGGAGGACACTTCTCCCATTTCTTCTGGGACCTATTTAAGACTCAACACTGATATTTCAAACATAGTACTCTTCACATAGCGTAATAAATTTTTGCTCAGAGATGTGAGTTTTTCAAGCCTGCATCAAACTTTGATTTACTATTCCACCTTCAAGGAATTGCAGCCCATTTTCTAACGTTACCGCTAAACATTGCCATGATCGCGCCCACTTAATGTGTAAGTGCTATGCGCTGAATGGAATACCATAATGTCACTTGTTTACCAAAAATGAGGTTATCATCTGGCACAGTATGCCATTTCGTTGGACCAATATATTGCAAAGGAATACTACTCTTTCTTCACAGAAACAGGTTTTATGACACAAAATACCATATCAAGATTTACAAGAGTGTCACTCCGGTTTTATAAGCATATCATCAGACGGTACTTATAGCTCTTAAAGTGCCGTGAAGCAATATTCTAATTACATGCTTTCTGTGGGTTTTTTTTTTTTTTTTTTTTTTTTTTTTAGCTTTTGGGGTTTTATGTTGTTTTCTGTTTGTTTTGTGTGTTTGTCCATCGAGATGACGAGGACCACTTTATTCATCCGGTGTTTGAGGGGGATCGATAGGTCTGTGGTGAGCCCTGAAATGTTCTATGCCAGAGTGGTTAGAAGATGGTTCGGGGTTTCCTGGCCTGCCTCCGTTGTTCATTTATCCTCGCAAGCTGCAGCACCTTTTCCTATCGAGGAGCGCCACACGCCCTGTCGTGCACAGTCTGCCCCCCACGTGTCATTGCTTATGCCAAATTCCTTTGAAGACGTCTTCAAGGTGTTCTTGTAGTGTTTCCCCTGGCCTCCTTTGGAACGTTTCCCTTGTTCTGCACGCGATGAAAGAGTCTTTTCGGAAGCCGATGGTCTGGCATTCGAGCTACATGGCCTGCATATTGTAGCTCTGACTGCATCAGAATGGTGTATATACAGGGTAGACCTGCTTGAGCAAGGACCTATGTATCCGGGATACTGTTTTGCTACTTGATGTTGAGGAATCTTCTGAAGCAAGTTGGGTGGAAGTGGTTTAACTTCTTTGCATGGCGCAGTTACTCTGTCCAGGTCTCGCAGGCGTATAGGAGCGTAGTGAGTACTATCGTTCTGTACACTTTCAGCTTTGTCGGTAGACTAATGCCTCTTCTGTTCCAGACATGGGCGTGTAGTCTGCCGAAGGCTGCGCTGACCTTTGCAGTCTTGGCATTATCTTCGTCATCGATGACGACGCTCTGGGACAGAGTGCTGCCAAAATAGATAACTGCTTCCTGCGCTCAGTTTGTCGCCGTTGATTGTGATGTTTGGCTCAGTATACGGTTTTCTTGAAGCTGGCTGATACATTACTTCAGTCTTCTTTGTGCTGATCGTAAGGCCTAAATTTGTGCAAGCATGATAGAACTTGTCGACGCTACATTGCATGTCAGTTTCAGAGGCAGAAGTGATGGCACAGTTATCAGCAAATAATAAGTCTCTGACGATGTCTGTCGTGACCTTAGATTTTGCTTGAAGTCTCCTGAGGTTGAACAGTTTGTCATCAATTAGGCATCTGATGCTGATTCTCACTCACCATCTTCAAAGGCATCAGTGAGCATGGCGGAGAACATGAGACTGAAAAGTGTTGGCGCCAGTACACAGTCTTGCTTCTATTCGTTCGAGGCAGGAGAGGACTCAGATGTCTCACCATTGTTCCGGACTCTAGCTTCCATGCCGTCGTGGAATTGCTACACCATGGTGATAAATTTCCTTGGGCATCCTTACATGGCACTGATCTTCCACAGGCCCTATCTACTAATTGTGTGACCGCTCCGGTGGCCTAGTGGTTAGAGCGTCCGCCTCGGATGCGGGAGGTCGCGGGTTCGAACCCCGGCCGAGTCATACCAAAGACTTTAAAAAATGGTACTAACAGCTGCCTCGTTTGACGTTCAGCATTAAGACGTTAGTGTTAGGACTGGTCGGCCTGGTGTCAGGATAATGTGACTGGGTGGGACATCATGCTACATGTCTGCGGCATGATGCCCCAGTGCTAGACATCACATCGTAGTAGTATTGATAGTTTGAGGTTCCTCTCTCAGAGCCCCCCTACCCCTCCAAAACGTTATACGTTAAAATTTTTGTCAGCAGCCTTTTTTAGCTTAAAATGATGACTTTCATTTCTGACAAAATTTGTTTTGTCGGGGTAGGGGGTCTCTGAGATAGGAACAACTCAAATATCAATACTACTATTACAGCCCTATACTATAAAGTTTAGACAAAGTTTCATATTAAACAAATGAAATATTATATATAATGTCATTCTGTCATTCAATCCGACATGTTGGATTTGATCTGACAAATAAATTTTGTAAGAGATTTAATTCTATCAAATCAGCCTCAAGTTATACTGGTATAAAAACTAAAATAATAAGCGATTGTATTAAAAAGTTGGATATCATATATCACCAAAATATGGGTCAGTATGGTTATTCGCGACTGAAAATGATATGAGAATAGCGGGTTGGGCAGATGATGTGATGACATTTATTGACAATATGGTTGATATTTTATTTGATAATGATATTACTAAAGCTATACAAAATTAAACATCTACTGTTGTAACCCATATTTTATGATAATCTTTTTCATATCTGCTGATTCTCATTGGCAGAATATCTGTTAACATACTGTCAATAATACGGAACTCGCGTATTAAATCGTCCATATCATATTTTATACCCCGCAAATAAGATCGTATTTGATCAAGTAATTTTTATAGGTGATACTTGCTGTTTTACAAGCATTTTTTTTAGTCGCAAGACGAGGCTCAATTTTTTTACACGCTGTTCCAAGAGAAACACCGACACCAGATATTATTAACAAAAACGGATTTAATGATGCTCCACTTGAAATTATACCGGAGCTAGTCATTAACAGTGGCAAATATGATATCACTCGAAGCATTCTCTTATAGTATTTGTAACATTATTTTACGCACCAAAGTTTTTTATGATAATATTTGTAATATTGCATTAGAGCGTCCACATCTTGTTTTGGAATTTTTTCTGAAATATGATTAAAATCAACTATATTTTTTTTCATTGTATAATATTTGTTTACATATTTTATACCATCTCTGAGTCTAATTGTGGAGTTTCAGCTACAAATTCAAGACACCACCAGTAAATCACTAATTTTTTATCAGATGATTCCAGTAGAAATGCTTCCCCGGCATCTTTATTTAACACTACAGATACAACTCCAGAAAAATTATCGGTTGAATAACGCCATGGAAATGTAGTAAATATACTAAATTTTACACCGCTAAATACGGACAGCCTATACACACCAGTGACTTTCGCGGTATGTTTAATAGTGTTATTGCTCGGTGTCCATACTGATGATTCTGATGCTACTGTGTATACGATATTGTTATCTCGTCCGTGAGGAATTTTAATCAGATTCGTTTTTTCAATGATACCAGGAATTCCGCTAACAATATCGTTTAGTTTTGTGTTAATGTCAGCGAGTTTAATATCTACAACCGCTGGACTTCCAAAAAATTCATTAATAGATTTGTTTATATATCTACGAAAATTTAAAAACGTTTGTACGTGATTAGAAAAATCAGTTCTAATAGCGTTAATTCCATCGTTTATTAGAACATTAATATCGTCGACGTATTTTTTTGTTACAGCGCCAAAATCTGTTTCTGGTGTTCGGATATTATTAATACCGTTATTGTTCATATTGAGAAATGCACGCATTATACCACCGTTGACTGATACGTACTTAGATTCTTGATCATCAACGTATTTTTTTGTTGCTACGTCTGATTCTGTGGCTGGGTTTCCAAGGTCTATAATTTTTTTTCCTGACATGATAATATCACCTGTAACTGTCCCACCTATTTTATCAAGTTTGTTATCATCAACATACTTTAACTGCAAATAACTTACCGCTTGAGTTTGATTTAAGTTTGCTGGTGGATACCTGGTCTCCAAATTTATAATTTTTTTTTTCCTGACATATCTAAGTTACCGCTTAAAGTTCCACCGGATTTATCTAGTTTATTATTGTCGACTAATTTAAGTTGTGCATAACTAACAGCTTGTGTATTAACGACATTTATTGGCGGATAATCTGTTTCTAACTCTAGTACTCGTTGATTTGACATAAACAGGTTTCCCGTCATTGTGTCGCCGGATTTTTTTAGATAGCCTGATAAATCAACCTTACCGTCCGTTATTGTTGTACTTTCAGCTGATGAATCTCCTACTAATGTTCCAAATTTTGTATAATAGCTCATTATTTATTTATTGTTTGACAATTTTTTATATAGCATAAAATTGTATAACAATAATGGCAAAATCATCGATATTAAATTTTGATACAGAACGTTTGGTGAAACATAAACATAACAATGAACTTCCAGATTGTCATTATCTTATTGCTGGAAGAACTGGATCGGGAAAAACAAACTTGCTTATGAATTTACTTCTAGGAGATAATTTTAACTACGATCGCGTTTATATTTACACGATTAACCCGCAGCAAGATAAGTACGAGCTACTTAACAATTATAATAACAAACTTCGTGATGATCTTGAGGCTGGCGAAGATTTTTTTATTATCAAACAACCAGAAGAACTCGTTCCAGTTAATCAACTTGATTCGTCCGAACATAAGATAGTTGTTTTTGATGATATTCCGCTAAACAACGAGGAAATGAATAAAATAAGATCATATTTTTCACTGTCGCGAAATAAAAAATGTAATTCTATTTATCTCGCCCAGGGTTTTTATAATGTTGACAGATTTATTAGGCGAAATACTGGTTGTTTTATATTATTTTCAGGACTTGACAATGTTGACGTTAGAAATATCGCGAACGAGCAATGTGGTGATGTAACAAAAGATAAATTTATTGAATTATATCATCAAGCAACAGCAAATAAATATGACTTTTTTTTGTTTGATAAACTAACAAACGATACGAGTAAAATGTTTCGATGTTATATTGAAAAATATCTACAGTAATTTTTATACAAAATAGTATATAATTAATGGAAAGACAAGCAAAGTACAGAAAACATATAGAAAATCAAAAAAAAACTTGCGCAATCTCAGGCAAAATTTAAGCAGCAAGTACAGCAAGCACGACGTGGCCAAGTGGTTGCAGCAGAAACAACAGCCGCCGCTCTCAAACCAATTACTGAAGCTTTACTTGGAAAACAACCTGAGACTAAAACCATTATCAGAAGAAGAACTTAAGCGACTACAGGAAAAAGGTTTACTCGGACTAGTTAAAGAACAACAAGAAGCAACTGCTGGAAGAATTATTGAGAGATCTGAAGAAGAAAAAAGAAGATTAGCTGAGGCACTTGTAGCAAATATCGCTGATCCAGTTGCAAGACAAACTGAACTAGATCGGCTAATAAATGATCCACTAGCGCTTTAACGAAGATTAACAAATTTAACCACAACGGAGATTAAAAATATTTTAACAAATTTATCAGAAAAATTAAAAGATATTGAAAAGGAGCAAGAAAGAGTAGGCGAGTTGACGGTAAAGTTTATGGATGTTGAAGATCAAAGACGATGGTATATAAAACAAACAAATAATGATATAACAGATAATGAATACGATGAATTTTTTTTTAAAAAATAATATAAAAGATCTTGGTAATATAGATAAATGGGGTGAGGCTGAATTTAAAAAACTTAATGATGATTTAAATGTAATAATAAACGACGGTGTTGCTGCTAGAAATGAGTTAAGAACAACTATAGAAAAGGAAAATATGCTTCCACTTTATGATAGAATGAGATATGGTATTATCGCTGCATTATTTGGAAAAACAGCAAAAGACAATAGAAAAAAAAAAGGTTTTGGTAGGAGCTGGAGTTTTAAAAGGAAATTTTCTCTACTTGATAAAAGTCGAGTAAAAGAAAGAACAGGAGCTGGAGTTAGAATATTTTCATCAGTTACTGAAATGATAGGCAGATTAATGCTATTGATATCATCAAAAGAAGCTGGAAATGTTGGTGCTGAAATTGACAATGAAATTATTGACATATTGATAATTTGAGATCAGAAAATTTATTAACATCTGACGAATACAGAACTTTACATCACGATTTGATATAATGGCGGCGATTTAATTTTATAAATTTGTGTAACAATTTTATATAAAAAATGTCAGCAACATTATTACTAGACTCTAGTCAATCTGATAAAGATAGCGCAAATTTTTCTGTAAAGTATATTCCGCCAATAGAACTAGATCGTGAGAAACAATATGAAATTGGACTAATTTCCTGCACTTGTTGGCATGCTATGGCTAATGTAAAAACTGGAGTAAATGATGAACTTGCATTTACTGTTCCTATACGTACTCCACCATTTGTCACGTGGAAAACAAATAAAATTCCACAAGGAGCTTATAATGTCACTGATCTAAATAAAATAATAAAAGAACTAATAACAAAAAATAAAGGTATAGCTGATAATTTTGAGCTTACACCAAATTATAATACGTTACGCGCAAGAATGAAATTAAAAGATATAACAGTTAGTCTTGTATCGCAAACAAGTATCGCACCACTAATAGGATTTTATAATTATGTATATCCTGCTCTTAACCGTGATAATCCAGAAACGTATGACAGCCAACTGTCAGTAAATATAACTGATGTAAACGCAATATTGGTAAATTGTTCTATCGCATCTGGATCTTATTCAGCTAAAGGTAATAAAGGGCAAACGATATATAGTTTTTCACCAGATGTTCCACCAGGATCTCTTATGCAAGTTAATCCACGTCAGGTTATTTATTATCCGTTAAACGTTGAAAATCAAATAACAGAAGCAAATATGCAATTGACAGATCAGTCTGGACGACAACTGGATCTTAATAATGAAATTGTTACTTATTATTTACACTTACGGGAACAGTAAACATATTTTCTAAGAAAGGATTTTTAGTAATGCGAAAGATTTGGAAGTAAAATTATGCAACGTCAGATATAATGAAACAAAGGAAAAAAAGTTCATCGAAGAAAAATAGTTGGAGGATTTTTGGGAAATATATTTGCTAAAATTATAGAAAATGCTCCAGGAATAGCTCATAAAGTTGCACCAATTGCACCTGACGCATCAAAAGCGTTTGCAACTGGAGCTGCATCTGCTGCTGGAACTGCCGTGGGGCAAAAATAGCTGATAAAATAAAAGCCGATCCACAACGTGGTATACCGACAATCAAACAAGCTATTTCAGAAATCGCACCAACAAAAGAAACTCAACGAGCAATGATAACGACGACAAAAATACTTTTATCACCACGAGGAGAACAAATTATACAAAAATTAATATCTAAAGTAACAACACCGCAATAATTTTGTATAACCTAATAAATAAAAAAAAAATGTCTGTAAAAAATTATCTCGATTTAGCAGAAACTTATGACACAGACGACACAATAACAGAATTCGAATACGTTGAATAGCTTGATGAAAATTCTAACGATCCTAATAAGGCTGGCGTCAGAACATTTAATACTCGAGACGAGGACGTATTTTTACTTCCTCATAAAGCAATGTTGGAAGTTCGTGGCCAGATTATGCCAGTAGCTGTTCCATCTGCCGCAATTGCAGCTGGAACAGAAGTAGCTCTTATAAATGATGGTTGGTGTTTATTTAAAGATGCTCGATATCAGCTGGCCAATCAACCTGTCGAAAATATTTCAGATCACTTACAAGTTACAAGTACAATCTTAAATATTATTTCATTTTCCGACGACTATTCCAGGTCAACTGCAACTAATATGATGTGGTTTAAAGATACTGGAGCTGGTGTAATATTTCCTGCGATAAATGAATTTATTTTAAGAACGGCATTAGCTGCTGGAGCTAATGCTGCTGCAGATGCTGCAACTGTGAGAGATTTCCTTATCGCTAATGCTGTCAATTTTGGTATTGACCCACCAGATGTAGCCGCTAATGCAGACGCTACAAGAGTTTCACTTATTGCAGCTTGCAATAATCTTGGTATAGCACCACCAGATGTGGCAGCAACCGGCACTGCAATGTTAGGTTTGATTAATAACGCAATTAACTTAAGAAATAGACGTTATAATGAGGGTTATGTTAAGAGAAAGACACTTGCAGCAGCATCACGTCAAATTACAATGATGCTGCCACTAATTACAATATTTGGCTTTTGTCGCGATTACAATAAAGTATTTCGTGGAGTTAAACATGCACTTATTTTAAATCGATCAGAACAAAACGACTGCCTGTTTAGGTCAGGCGGGGCTGATGTACAATTTGTCATACACAAACTTGCACTATGGATGCCACGAATACCTCCGTCTATCACTAAAATGGCAGAATTAAATGATATGCTGCAAAAACACACAAAAAGAATTTATTTTCAGCAACATAGAATATATCAAACAGCAATTCCGAATACCACCGACTACACATGGCGAGTTACAACGACACCAAGTGAACAAAAACCACGGCAATTATTTGTTGTATTTCAGAGACAAACGCTACGTGGTAACCAGGAACAAAATAATGCAATATTTGATAGCGCTGATGTTAGACGAATATACGCTAGAATAAATTCAAAGCAATATCCAGAACGAGCGATAGAATGCAATTTTGCAGATGACGCTAATAAAAACATTACTAGACCGTACATGTATTTGCTCGACGCACTGCAAAAATATCAAGATGTTGGAGATGGATCTCAGATATCAGTAGAGGAATTTCGTACACTTTATAGGATATTTTATTTTGATGTTAGTAAACATAGCGAGCGAGCTGTAGACAGCACAGCTGATATTGAAATTACTTGGACACTAGGAGCAGCTCCAGCTGTACCATTTTATGTGTATGCGTTAGTAATAAGCGATAAATTTGTTACAGTTGACTCTGTCGGAGGTAAAACGTCAGTCCAAGTTTAATCTGTAATCGTTATATAAGATGACAAAATATATTGTAAAAGAAATATATTTGACCGATGGTCAAGTTAAAAAATTAGCAGCTGCTGTTGCAAAACAGAGGCAGGTTTCACTAAAGGTCAACCCTAACGCAGCGGGTACTTTAACAAAATTAATGTTAACCAAAAAACAAGTAAATAAATACGAGCGCAAAAAACCTTTTGTTTTAAATTTAAGTGCTGCACAAATAACTGCAATGGCAAAACATGGCGGCTTCTTTGGTCCGGCATTATCTGTAATAGCCAGAACGTTAATACCTAAAATTTTTGCTAGTGTTAGGTACATTAGGATTAGCAGCAGCGTCTGGAGCAGTATCTGGCGCAACGAAAAAGGCAGTTGAAGGTAGTGGTATAAAGAAAATTTTCGTATGAATATCGATGGTAACAATTTTGTGTGATTGATAAATATAATGCCGAAAAAAAAGACAACGACGAAAAAAAAGACACGACAGAGGCGAAAAGGGGGATTTATTCCAATAGCCCCGTTACTAGCAGGGTTGGCGGGAAGTCTATTGCCAAATCTGTTAGGAGTAGGACGAGGACTAATGTTGCCAGGAACAAGGAGATAAAGTCTGCGTTAAGTAATTTTGATATACTTGATAAACTAAAAAAGTAAAAAATTTCAGTGGAGTTTATTCTAAAGATGAACTTATGGCGATTCCACCAACGCCAGGTTCGTGTGTTATAAATATACAAGATTTTAATGACGGATCTGGCACGCATTGGGTAGCTGTCTATGATAACAATTATTTTGACTCGTTCGGAATTCCACCAAGTGAGGCAGTAAAAAAACATATGAGTAGAATGCAAGATACGAAGTCTCTGACGAAGTCTCTTGCGAAAATAATAAATTATTCGTCTAATCAAATTCAACCAGTTGGAATTTCCGCTTGTGGATATTACTGCGTAATGTTCATTAAACAGATGACCGAAAATCCAGATTTTTTAAAGTTTATTTTGCAATTTAACAAACAACCTTCTCACGCTAATGATGAGATTGCATTAAATTTTATCTAAACTTAGACATACAATGTCAACATATTGTCTCAAGTGTAAAACTAAAACAGAAAATAAAGACGAAAAAACAGAAAAAACAAAAAATAATAGAATAATGCTGAAAAGTATTTGTGCAATCTGTGGAAGAAAAAAAAGTATGTTTTTAGCAAAACAAAGTGGTCCGGAGCGGGTTATCCAGAAATTATTTGAGTAGACGACTAAATAAATAATGACATGCGACTGTGATTGCGATAGAGAGTTGTGTCTCGAGGAAAATAAAATTGTTACGTATTGTCAAAAATGCAAAAACAGAGAAATAATTGGAACAGGTATAGATATGCATAAATTTATTGGAAAATTGCCGAAACCAAAAGGTGGTTGGACATTGCCAGGCCATAAATATACTGGACCTTATAATCCTCTTGATAAACAACTTGACGAAAACGATAATCCTCTGCCAGGACAAGAGCCTTACAATCAAGTTGACGCAATAGCAATGCGCCATGATATCTGCTACAGAGATATTGATCTTCCAGACAGCGAACAAAATAAACATAGCTGCGATAAAGTAATGTTAGACGAACTTCGTGATATGAAACCTGTAAATATGCGAGAACGTGTTGACCGAAGGCTGGTCCAGGGTTTTATTGGAGCAAAATATAAACTCGGACTCGGAGAGTCTGGTCTCGGTAAAAAAGAATTATATGATGATCTTGCCTTAGAGCTACACAGACCTAAAAAAAAAAGTTTCCGCGACGTAAAGTTGTCGCAAATGCCGTTGATGATATCTGGGCGATAGACTTAGTTGATGTTTCAAATCTAGCTAAGTTTAACGTTGGCGCTGATGGCGCTCCAAAGAGATATCTTTTTAACGTTGTAGATGTTTTTAGTAAATACGCGTTTAGTATACCCGTTTCGCATAAAACAGGGACATCGATGACTGATGCGCTTAAACAAATAATAACAACTACAGAAAGAAAACCAAATAGAATCTGGACTGATCATGGAGCAGAGTTTTTTAATAAAAAATTTGAACAGTTTTTGGAGCAAAATAACATTAAAAAATATGTTATAGGAAATGAGGGAAAAAGTGTCATCGTCGAGCGATTTAATCGCACGCTCAACGAAAAAATCCACAAATATTTGACAGCTAAAAATACGAGTAAATATATTGACAATTTACAAAACATTGTTGACGAGTATAATAACACGAAACACAGATCAATTTCGCTAGGCAAAAGTAAAATGTCGCCAAACGACGAGATTGCAAATCCAATATTAGCAAATGAAAACATGTACCGACGACACAAATTTGAAGTTGGTGATAAAGTTAGAATTTCTTTGACGAAAAAAACATTTGAGAAAGGGTATACTCATAACTGGAGTGAAGAAGTATTTCTTGTTGATAAAGTACTTTTAACAATACCACTTACATACTCGTTAAAAGATTTATTAGGTGAGCCTATAACTGGTAGTTTTTACGAGCAAGAACTTCAGAAAACAGAACAAGATACATTTGTTATTGAAAAAGTTATTAAAAAGCGCGGCAACAAAAGTTTAGTCAAATGGCGAGGGTATTGCGATAAATTTAATAGTTGGGTACCAACTAAGTCAATCGAATAATATTATTATAAATTTCTTCGTATTTTATTAATACTGATTTACTTTTTACTGGTTTACATAAAGAAATTAAATGTAATTTTCTTGCACCGTCCATTGACATTAAATTAAATATTTTAACAAAAATAAAATGGTATTTTATATTTCTTTGTTGTCAGGCTATATTTACGTTTAAAAAGGGTTTTATAAGCTGCCAAAATATTTGATGCTCGGCAACAGTAAAATTAAATTTTATTATTTTTTTTAGCAATATGGTATTTAACATCATATCGTCCAGTTGTTGGTCTGCTTAAATATTTTTTACTAACAACAACATCATCTTCGTCGTCGTCATAGTTATGCAAAATATCTTTTTCAGTATAATCAGCAAATCTGTTATTAGTAATATTTTCTGATGTAAAATTTGAAACTGAAACAAAATTTCCCGAATTTAGTTTAGCCAGTCTCTCAATTAAGTTCATTATTATAATAATCTTTTGTCTAATTATTAAATAATAAGATGTTCGGAGAAATAAAATATCATCAGCGAGTTAATATACTAAATCACAAAGAATTAGCTGAGGCAATTCGAAATTGTTTATTGGGACATAATTTTTATTTTGTTGATGTTATGATAACATTGGGCGATTCTGACAAATTTTTATTAACAGCAGCAGATAAAATAAAACTCGATACAAATAAAATGATGACGTTACGATTTAATCGCGACGATGTAATGGAATTTAGTCATAATTGTCTTACTCAAAATGATATAGAAAATATCATTAATTATCGTATTTAAAACTAAATCTATCAAATGTCAACATTGACGTTGCCGATTTAGTTGTTACATTATCAGCTACAAATTTTACTACACGTGCATTAATTTTATGATATTTTGCCGCAGATGCCATTGATCTAAATTTCATTTCTTCATTAGTTTCTAAATTTATTGAAATAACTGATCTTTTTGGATTTTAAAATTAGAACCATCAGAACAAGCTCCACGTCTTGTGTTTTCTTTTGACGTCACCAAATCTAAATTTTCTAGACGATTATCTGTTTTAACTTTGTTAATATGATCAACAACTAAACCATTAGGCATTAGTCCGTTAAAAGTTTCAAATACAAAACGATGAGATTGATAATAAACAAAATTAGTTTTTGTTCCACGTACTATCACACCAAGATATCCACTGTTCTGCAAAATTCCAAAAACTTTTTTTGTTCTTATATGTCTAATCCCTTATCATTTGCCTCATATAAATAAAATACTGGATGAGGTTGAAATTCATTTTGTAATGATAAATTTTCAATATTATCATCTGCAACTGCGCCATTTGCTCTGTATACTCGTTGTCCTTCTGGAATATCGCAGCAAAACAAAGTATAAATAAAATCTTTTCTAAACATTTTAATTATTTCTGCATTATCACCTTTTACTGAAATTAACATACCAGCTGGTGTTGATATGCCAACAGATTTTTTAGATTTTATATTAATAACGGAACCAAGTGCATTTGCAGCATATAAGTTGTACATTGGGTGAACATGATAAGTTTCTTGCTCTTCCGCTGTCAGTGGCAGATATCTCAAAATTTCTGTCATTATACTATAAGGTTTTTTATATCTCTAATTAGGAATTTTAAAAAATTCAATTAAATATAAAATATTATTATATATATAATGTTAAAGTTGCGAGATATTGCTAAAAAGAACCTTATCAAATCAGAAAAAATTGCTTCAGCATTTTCTGGTTACGATAACAGTTACAAACTTGATGATCAAAAAACTTTAGCAAATTTTAGCTCCACAAATTTATTTCATCTTTTACAACCCGTTATTGCTCAAGAACTTGCGGCTCATAAAAGTATCAAACTCATAGTCTAATATCATACGATTTTATCAAAGTTACACGCAGTTGAAGATATACTTGCTGTAATTTTTGAAACAAAAAGTTTTGACAGCGAAATTTCAGAACCATATTTAACAGCAAAATCAAGAAAAATATTGACTGGAACAAACATTGCCATGGTCGCCAATGAAATACATCAAGAAATAAACAAAAAATTAGAAGAATTTACTTCATCAGGATCAGGTTGGAAATTTGAAATGATAAAAGAAGTTTTATTTCACACAGCAAAATATAACGTACTTCACGGCAGCGGCGCTAATAGCGCTGGATACGTCGATCTCCCTCAAAAAATTAAAAACAAAAAATGCTGTATTAATGTCAAAAACGATGATGAAAAAAAGTTTTCAATGGTCTATTCTTTCTGTGATGTTTCCAAAAGAAAAAAATGCTGATTGCGTTAACAAGTATTTTCCATACAAGGACGAACTAAATTTTTTAGGAATAACTTTTCCAGTAGCAGAAAATTATATACCAAAGTTTGAAAAACAAAACAATATCTCAGAAAATGTTTTCGGACTAGATGAGCGAGAAAACGTTTACCCGAGATATATCTCAGAAAATGCTACACAAAATACAATAAATTTATTATTTTATCGAGGACATTATTGTTGGATAAAAAAACTTTAACGGACTAGTTGGCAAACAGTACAGTAAAAATAAAAATAAAAAATATTTCTGCTATAGATGTTTGCACGGTTTTTCTAGCGATGAAAGACTGCAGAAGCATCTCAAATACTGTGTCAATATTCAAAGAATAAGTATGCCTAGCGAAAAAGAAAAAAATATTAAAATTTAAAAATTATAATCATAAACTAAATATTCCTTTTGTTATTTACGCTGATTTCGAGTGTCTACTCGTTCCTGTGGTTGGAGCAGAAAATAATCCGAATGAATCCAGTACTAGAAAAATACAACAACATATTCCTTGCGGAGTAGCTTATAAAGTAGTTTGTTGCGCTAACGATAAAGTTTCAACTCCGATAAAGTTATATAGAGGTGAAAATCCCGCCGTATGGCTATTAAAAAATTTAATAGACGAAGTTAATAAAATTTCTAACAGATTACTTAAAACAGCTCCGATGAAAATGACGTCTAAACAACAACTCGATTTTGATAAAGCAGTTGATTGTCATATTTGTGAAAAGTTGCTGGTAGACTCCAACGGAGTCCGTGATAAGGTGCGAGATCATTGTCATTTGACCGGCCAATATCGTGGAGCAGCTCATACAGTTGTAATTTAAAATTTCATGCTCCAGATTTTATTCCCGTAGTTTTACATAACTTTCGTGGCTATGACAGTCATAACATTGTAGAAGCTTTTGGTGATGAAAATATTAAAGCTAAACTAAAATTAAATAACGTAATAAAATGTATTCCAAATAATTTTGAAAAGTATATGTCGGTGACGCTCGGTAAATTACGTTTTATTGACAGTCTGCAATTTATGGCAGCATCATTAGATGAGCTTGTTAAAGGTTGTAGTAGTTTTAATAATTTGCGAAGTTGCTTTGGTGAAAACTATATCGGTCTGACAAAAAAAAGGTATCTTTCCTTACGAGTATCTCGACGATTGGAGCAGATTTAATGAAACTTCTCTGCCCGGCAAAGATAAATTTTACTCGCAACTCAAAAACGAAAATATAACAGATGACGAATACAAATATGCACAAGATAATTGGAATAAATTTAGTTGTAAAACATTTGGCGATTATCTTGATCTATATTTGAAAACAGATGTTTTATAGCTAGCAGATGTTTTTGAGAGTTTTCGTCGGGTAAGCTATAGCAATTATGGATTAGACCCCTGTTGGTATTATTCCTCACCTGGATTGTCTTGGGACGCTCTATTAAAAGCGAGTAAAATAGAACTAGATCTCTTAACAGATGTCGATATGTTTAACTTTATTGAAAAAGGTATCAGAGGCGGAATTAGCGTTATAACAAAGAAATATGCAGCTGCTAATAACAAGTGCTTAAAAAATTATGATAAAATTCTCCCGTCGAGTTACATCATTTATCTGGACGCCAATAATTTGTATGGATATGCGATGTCAGAACCGATGCCGTGTAGTGGATTTCATTGGATAACTCCAGATCAATTTCTTAAAGAAACTGAAAAAGATTTACCTAGAAAAATTAATATCGATTTTTCCGATATTTCATACTTTGCTGAAGTTGATCTAGATTATCCTAGTTCGTTACATGATCTACATAACGATTATCCGTTTTGCGCAGAGTCAATGATGATTAATTATAGTTTATTATGGCCTGAACAACGAGCAGGACAACAGCAAAAAATTCGATTGTTAATAAGTTAGTTCCAAATTTGTTAGATAAAAGAAATTATGTTATGCATTACAAAAATTGAAAACAAGCAGCAGATGCTGGACTAATTCTGAGAAAGGCCCATCGCGTGCTAAAGTTTAATCAATCGAAGTGGATGGCAAATTATATTGATCTAAATACGAAACGTCGTGCCGTGGCTAAAACCGAATTTGAGAAAAACTTTTTCAAGTTGATGAACAACTCGGTGTTCAGTAAGACGATGGAAAATATTCGCATGCGAGTCTCTATAGAAATTGTTAATGATATAAGTCGCAGAAATAAATTAGTTAATGATGATGGTTTTGTTAGTATGAAAATATTTAATGAAATCTTGTTGCAATACAACGACGAAAGACAAATTTAAAGTTAAATAAACCTGTTTATGTTGGTGCAGCTGTACTTGATATATCGAAGTGGCTAGTGTACGATTTTCACTATAATTTTACCAAAAAGCAGTGGCCAGATTCAGAGTTGCTATTTACTGATACAGATTCGATAGTTTATAATATAAAATGTGAAGATGTCTATGAAGATATTTACAATAATAAAAATCTGTTCGATTTATCCGATTATCCAGCATTTAGTGGATTTCAAGATAATTCGAATAAAAAAGTTATTGGAAAAATGAAAGATGAATTTATGTTTATGCCAGTTAGGGAATTTGTTGGACTAAAGAGCAAAATGTATGCTGTCATATTAGATGACAATAAACTTGCAAAAAAAGCAAAAGGTATTCCTCGAGGATATGTGAAAAAGATGATGAATTTTGACGATTTTAAAGCAGCGCTAAACAATAGCGTCAGTTTTATCAAAACAAATGTTATCAGAACAAATCATCATAAACTTGAAACTGATACGATCATAAAACGGGGATTAGGTAATTTTGATGATAAAAGATATTGCAGTACGAAATTAACACCCTAGCGCTTGGACATTATAGAAGTAATTTTGTCTAAACATTAGAAATAATGTTTGAAAATTTAACATTAGCAGATGGAGTTAATAGCAAAATAAAAAAAATAATGGTTAATAACCAGCAATTATCATTTGAATTTAACGATGAAATTTCAGGTATTTGTTTTAGTAAATTTGACAGAATCAAACTCTCCCTTATCAAATCAGATGACAGCAAATACTTTAGTTATCTCGAAAGTTTACGAGACGAGCTTGCATTAAAATATAACAATTTGCATAATCCGATAAGCCAGTACCAGAATACAAAAATTAATATAGACCTGGACAGGTCGAAGGTTTACGTGTAAGGTAGTAAGTATCTTGTCAGTAAGATAGCGATGAAAGAACTATTTGAATGTCGTCGTAAAGTATCTGGTAGAATTAAATTTTATTTATATAATCACGATAGCATATTTTACTTAATAGCAAACGTCGAGACATTGTGTGTTGGTCAAGAAATATAACTCTGTGTACCATATCTGTTTTTAAAAGGGAGATAATACTGTTCCAATCAAACATAGCATATATACTGTTTCGTATTTTTTTTTTTTTGCTAATGAAATATAATAGATTTGTAAATCTGATAGTATTTTAAGACCTACAAATCCTGGTATCATTTCTGTATTTACCAAAATAACTAGCAATTCGTCCTACTTAAATAACATATTTACTATAGTACAAGTCCAACTGCGTAATACAGAATATTGATTATTTTTCTGCAGTAATGCCGTCATTCAGCCAGTATCCTTAGCAACAGCCGATTTTCTGTCAAAGATAATTGTATGGTCGTAATTCAGGCAAACATTAGGATTTCGTTTTTTCTGTACAATATAAAATCAAAAATCGTGTTTTTTCTCGATTTATTTATAATAATGTTTTTAGAATCAGATCTTTTAATTTAGCTTCGACTTATATATATATAACATCTGTGTATTTCATTCAGTCCACTCGTTAGTATCACTGGAAACGGTCAATCTTATACAGTATTAGGATATTCGTTTTTCTGTACAATATAAAATAAAAAATTATGTTTTTTCTCGATTTATTTATAATAATGTTTTCAGAATTAGATAATATAATGTAAAATTACGTGTTTTCAAAATCAGAAAATATAATGCTGTTCGGTAATTATATGATAACGTTTTTTAACATATATATATAATGAAGTCCGGTGGCCGATTGCTAACGCGTTGGATTTTCATGCTCGAGGTCCGTGGTTCGATTCTCATGACCGACAAATTGTCGGGCGAAAGGCGATATTATGCCAAAATCTTCTTCTTTAGTGGGAGCGTCAGCTAGCCCGTCTATGTTTCAATAGAAAATTTGTACACTCTCCCACCATGTCACTTGGTGGGTGTAATTTTGCACTCCCTGGGTGATTATGATGGGGGAGTGTGGAAAAATTTGTATTGAACGTAGAGAAGTCCCGTAGTACTGTCTTTAAGATAAGTTTATATGTAAATGTGCTATCCTAGAGTTAAAGTTCTTAGAATTAAGTTTATATGTAAATGTGCTGTCCTAGAGTTAAAGTTCTTAGAATTAAGTTTATATGTAACTGTGCTGTCTTAGGATAAGTTCTTAGAATTAAGTTTATATGTAACTGTGCTGTCATAGGATAAGATCTTAGAATTAAGTTTATATGTAACTGTGCTGTCCTAGGATAAGTTCTTAGAATTAAGTTTATATGTAACCTCTGATCCTGCTAGGATGTCATTTGGCAACCTAGGGGATCACATGGGATTAAAATGTACTGTCCTAGGATAAGTTCTTAGAATTAAGTTTATATGTAACCTCTGATCCTGCTAGGATGTTCTTTGACAACCTAGGGGGTCACATGGGGTTAAGCTGTGCTGTCCGTAAGATAAGTTTATATGTAACCTCTGATCATGCTAGGATGTTGTTTGACAACCTAGGGGATCACATGGGGTTGTATAAAACTGTGCTGTCCTAGGATAAGTTTATATGTAACCTCTGATCCTGCTAGGATGTCCTTTGACAACCTAGGGGATCACATGGGGTTATATAAAACTGTGCTGTCTGTTTCGTCTTTTGAATTTCCTCTGATCCTGCTAGGATGTTCTTTAACAACCTAGGGGGTCACATGGGGATAAAGTGTGCTGTCCTAGGATAAGTTTATATGTAACCTCTGATCCTGCTAGGATGTTGTTTGACAACCTAGGGGATCACATGGGGTTGTATAAAGCTGTGCTGTCTGTTTCGTCTTTCGATTTCCTCCGATCCTGCTAGGATGTCATTTGGCAACCTAGGAGGTCACATGGGGATTAATTCAAATGCCCCTGAACTTGCTAGGATGTTGTTTGACAACCTAGGAGTTCACATGGGGTTGTGCTGTGATTATTATGATTTCGAAATATTTTTTTTATTTTGTATAGCTTTAGTAATATCATTATCAAATAAAATATCAACCATATTGTCAATAAATGTCATCACATCATCTGCCCAACCCGCTATTCTCATATCATTTTCAGTCGCGAATAACCATACTGACCCATATTTTGGTGATATATGATATCCAACTTTTTTAATACAATCGCTTATTAATTTAGTTTTTATACCAGTGTAACTTGAGGCTGCTCTAATCGAATTAAATCTCTTATAAAATTTATTTGTCAGATCAAATCCAACATGTCGGATTGAATGACAGAAGGACATTATATATAATATTTTCAATCTCTAATTAATTTTGTCTAAACTTTACAGTATAGGGCTGTAATAGTAGTATTGATATTTGAGTCGTTCCTATCTCAGAGACCCTCTACCCCGACAAAACAAATTTTGTCAGAAATGAAAGTCATCATTTTAAGCTAAAAAAGGGCTGCTGACAAAAATTTTAACGTATAACGTTTTGGGGGGTAGGGGGCTCTGAGAGAGGAACCTCAAACTATCAATACTACTATCGTAGCGATATGACTGAAAAATTGTTCAAGCTACGTTAAAAATCTAAGTCACACACACACACACACACACACACACACACACACACACACACACACACACACACACACACTAATTGTGTCGAATGCCTTGGTCAGGTCGACCTAGGTGGAAATAAAGGTTATCATTCTGCTCCTGTCACCTCTCTTGCAACTAGCAGGGAACATCATGTCGATGGTTCCGCATTCCATCTCGAATCCACACTGGTTGTCTGGTAGGTGTCCATGGTCAAGGTGGGATGTAAGACGGTTGTGGAGAATCCTGGCGAGTATCTTTCCTGCGATGGAGAGCAAAGATATACCTCGCTGGTTGTCACAGGCCTGATGATTCCCTTTGCTCCTATACATATGTATAATTGAGGCGTTTTTTAATTCCTTTGGGATCGTCTCATTCTGGTACATGAGCTGAAACAACTGACTGAGTTTTTCAGTCAAAGCCGAGCCGCCTTCCTTGTATAACTCTGCTGAGATTGAGTCTGAGCCATTAGCTTTTTCCGCAAGAGAGGAGATGTATCGCTTTCTGGGTCTCTAACGGAGTTGGTGGGTCATCCAGTGATTCATTGATCGGCACTTGGGGCAGACGATCAATGGCTTCATCATTGATGGATGTTAGGCGGTTCTGGACGCAGTTGTGCTCGGCCCACCGTTCGTGAATCTTCTCTGAGTGACCAGCATGTTCCCGTCCGCACTGAGGAGAGGAGATGATCCTGATGATGAGGGACCATAGACTTCTTTCAGCGCATCATAATACTTCTTCATATCATGTTTATCAGCCTAGCTTTGGATCTCATCAGCTTTGCTGCTCCGCCAAGAGTCCTGCATTTGCCGGAGTGTCTGTGGAACAGTCCTTCTAATGTTGTTGATGACATCGTTTTTTTAGGTGGACTTTGAATCATTTAGGTGCGCTTTTTGGAGGAGATGTTTTTTCAGCTGCTTGATGTCGTCGCAATTCTCATCGAACCAGTCCTTGTGTTTTCTGGAGTAGGGCCCTAGAATCTCTGTAGCGGTGTTTTAGAAAAGCTCTCTAAGGGTCGCCCAGTCTGACTCCACATTCTGGGTGTCCAGAGGGGTGGATTGAAGACTGTTTTCCAGAGTGCTGACAAAGGACTGTTAGGAGCTGGAGTTCTTCAGCTTGGCGATGTTCAGTCGTTTTTTAATCTTCTTGCCTTGCGGGCGTCTCTTGGGTTGAATAAGGATGTTTAGCTTGGAGACTACAAGGCGATAATCAGTCCAACATTCTGCTACACAAATGACTTGGTCGCCCATGCATCCTGTCTTTTCCTTTTTCTTGTCGATGAGATGCCAGTACTTAGATCGGTGATGCATCCATGACGTCCTGTTGCGAGTAGGGAGGCGGAAGACAGTGTTGGTAATGAACAGTTCATGCTGTGCAAATCTGAAGCAATAGAAAACCATTGCCGTTGGAGCAGCCGACACCATACTTTCCAATGATCCCTTCCCAGGAGGTGTTGTCAGAGCCTGCTCTTGCATTTAGGCCACCAAGAATTGTGAGCTTGTCAGATTTGGGAACAAAAGTTATGATAATGTGTAGTTCTTCAGAGAATTTGTCCTTTACTTCTTCCGGGTTGGTCATTGTTGGAGCGTACGCACTGACGATCGTAACATGTTTTCTTCCTTTCGAGAGGGGGAGTTTCATGGTCATAAGCCTGTCGTTCACGCTCTTTTGAAGTCCAGCTAGCTTGCAAACAAACATTGACCTCACTGCAAAGCCGGCTCTGGCCTCACGTCGCTCCTCACTTCCTATTCCGCTCCAAAAGAATGTGTAGCCAGCACCCCCTTCATAAAGTTCGCCCACTCTTTGCAAGCCGGGTTGCATCAATGTCGATGTAGTATCTGGCTAACTCTGGGAATCAAAGCAGCTCCAGAGCATTGTGCGCTCGTTCCATGCGCCGAGGGTGAGAAGAATGATCCTCATCTTTTCTTTGTAATGTTTTGCCCTCTGATGAAGGGTTCCCGTCATCCGCGGTTGTTAGCGGGCTAGGGAAAGATGGAGCAGTAAACTTTTAGGGCACCATTTCTAGCCCCTATCTCTTGCCAAGGATGTGAACAGTGCGAGTCCTGAAAAGTGCTGCTCATTTGCTTAGAGGGCTGTGGAACTCTGCTGCGCGTCAGTGAAGAACGACCATATGGCCTGAGTTACCGTGTACAGGTTTGCGGCTACGGCTGCAAGTGTATCCAGACCTGCCGCTTCGTCGCTCGTCCTTTCCACAGGACTTTGGGGAGAAGGATGACAAAGTGACTTGCGCGATGATTTGATTTAAAATGAGGCAGACCTCACTCATTTGAGACCATTTGGACCCAGTGGCAACACAAGGCTGGAGATGGAATTGGATGCATTGGATGACCAGAACATCCTGCCCCTTGATCTAGCCATCGGTTTCCTCCGCACAATCCGCCGAATCCAGTCTTCACACGCTTGGGTAGGCAAGCCCTAATTGGCCGAGGGTTTAAGACCCGTCGGCTACTCTTACCTGGTTAAGCCCGCCAGTCGAAGCGGTTTACTGGGGTGTGGCCGCTGCACATGTTACAGCTTCTTGGAACCACAGGTGAGAGCAGCGTACACGTGGGAACCAATGGTATGCGAGCTACCCCCGAAGAGGCACAACTGTTCCCTGTGAAAGCTGGCGGCAACTAAGAGTATGTTTTATAACTGAGATCTATCTATCAGTCTGTCCTTTCATTCATCCATCCACCCATCCATCTACAGTAAAACCTGTCCTGATGGTCACTTGAGTTCAGCTTTCACCGGTTCACATCGGCAATTCTAATTTATCATTGCATGTCTCTTAAATACATGTCATGCAATCAGCCGTCACTTGTCTTCTGTTGGTCTTAACCAACCAGTGGTTTCACCCTGCCTTCGGTTTCACCCTGCCTTCGGCGGTTACTTGAATGTATCAGCAGTGACCACGTCTAGTATGCAAATTAAACTTCTTTTGTTTGATGAGCAAGGCATGATATATATATATATATATATATATATATATATATATATATATATATATATATAAA
>JAECUM010047383.1:0-30205 GCA_016617855.1 Megalonaias nervosa
ATATATATATATATTGGTATACTATTATTACAGTATATATGTAAACAGTGTCTCCTATATTATTCAATAACTAACACGATATGCAAAGTATATGTTACCTATCCTTATGTCAATAAAATATTTAAAATTAAATAAATAAATATCTAAATAAATAAATTGCACATTTAAACATATGGATTAAATCTAATGATTTATGAAAGCATTCTGTCAGTCTCTACTTAATTTAGAAATGCACACATTTCATCATTATAAATAGCAAGACCTACGAACATGATGGACCCAAAGTAGTTTGGATTTCATGGCGGCAAATGTTCAAGGTTTTCAAGATTTTTGATAACGTATGATATATGTTGTTGGTATGAATTTAAATCGAGAAACATTCTTTATGAATCTTTCATATAGGAGTTTGTTTGGTTCGGTTCTAACTGCACAGCAACACATGTATGTTATTTAGGCAAGTGGAGTAGAATGCTTGTCCAAGGACACACCTTTTTGTGGTAAGTCCGGCACACTAACCACCAAACCACAGCAGCTTCTATTTTATATAGGAAAATAGAGTTAAGTGTTCTTTTCGTTATTGATGCAATCATATGCATATTTCTTATCATGGCATAAGGAAAGTATTGTAGCAAACGATAACAATAATTGTATCAATATTAAAGCACCATGTAAACTTTCAGCAAACGTGATATCAAATATATAAATATACATGTTGCAAATAATGTTGTAACAATTCAAATACACAATTACTAATTTAAGGAAACGTTGGTAATGATATAACCACAACTCTGGAGACAGTCTTAATAAAGGGTTAGAATTATTTCTCGGAGAGGGACTTGATGTAAGTTCTCCTCTGTTAATTTGAATGCTTGGTACAATTGACAATTTGCACGTTTATATTGTTTGAGATATTAATAAGCTCAGCATAGTAGTACCTAGTAGATCTACTCCAAAAGTAAACTTTTCTTGTACAACATTCTAAAGGTATCGTGTGCTTTACATTCAAGCAAAAACAATTTTCTCATTAGAATGGAAAATATTGTACTTTCTTTTATTTTTATCCTTTTTGGAAGAATTATGTCTACAATTTTTAGACATTGATAATGGTTTCGAAATCACAAGATTACTTTTAATTTTGCAGGTGCCGTATTTGTACTTGTGGAACTTGTGGGCGGAGAGATTTGTGTTGATATTGACTCCATTGCATGCAATCTACTACATGCGAAGCAACCCAGCCTGTGTCAGGACCCGACGCTTTCTGTTGCTTGTAAACGGTATTGCGGCCATTGTCGTGAGTAAATTTTAAACCAGCGAATATGCGAGGTTTTATTTTACCCTACTCTTTGTGAATCTTGATTTGTATTTCCGTTCGGAGGGGCATGTAAGCTCGAGTAAATACCTGGCTTAGACAAGTCAAACTTGGTGGGCTTGCTTCTGCTGACTCTGTATAGACGGCATACTAGAATTTTCACATTGTTTTACCGATGTTCTTTATTTTTCATTATTTGATTTTACGTTTCGGATCTCTATTGTTTAGGGAAAACCTTTTTAGCACGATTATGCATCACTACTTGAACAAAACATAACATTTAGTAGACATATTTTCATTGATATGAAGATTGATTGATGACACTCTCATTTTATTTTGATATATTTTTGAAACTGCTGTAGGTTAGTTTGGTTTTTAATTTAGGCCTATGTAATGCGAACCTTTGTGCAAAGAGATTTTATATACTTTTGAAAAGCATTATTCTATTATTTCGTAAATTATCTGGCTTTCAAACACCATTTATGAATTTCGTGCTTTCCATCCTTCTCTAGGGTGGATATTGTCAGCATCATTATTTACAGACTGATTGATTTGTTACGTAAATTCATGTAAATATAAAGATGCTAATCTTTAATTTCTGTGCCCTTTGCCAGTTCTCTTAATTGTTAGGCCTCTATGGTGGAAGCAGACGTCTGTATATTTGCTGTATTGTTTTCTTTAAAATTTGACTTGACAGTTGCAGTAGACAATGCCCATTTGGCCTAATTTCAATCCGATTACCATATTATGCACATGTTGTTCAGTAAGCATTTTCCCATGTGGACGATATCTGTCATGAATGATTTCTACTCAACTATTTGTAAGGATTACATTTTCGTTTATGGAATTATGTTTTAATTATATTATTTAGGTTATCTCTGTTCTGACTTTTATAACGTGTAATTTTTATTTTTGTTTGTTTGCATTTTAGCGATATTATGCAACGTCTGTTCGCAACTTGTTCAAGACCCCATCGAATGTACTGAAACAGTGACATGCGGTCACAACGAGGTAGGGATATAGAAATAAAAGAAGAAATGGAAAAATATACGGATTGTACATTTCCGTGTACGTACGTGTCTGTGTATCTGTGTAATATACCTCTCTTCTTCTTCTTCTTCCATATATATATATATATATATATATATATATATATATATATATATATATATATATATATATATATATATATATATATATATATGGAAAGAAAGAATAAGACGAAATAAGTAAAAAGTAGTGCACACACTGTTTTAATCAGGGAACTATAATATGCTTATTAAACAATATGCATTTATATATCTTTCGGATTTCTTTGGTTTTCTCTGCTGCACGATGTTAGTAGATCGCTGGGAAGCATGCGATATCTATGAAGCTGGTTCACTAGAATGACCAAATGACAGAATCGTCAAGGCCGACTAGCCAACATGAACATATGTTAGCTATGAAGCGGAATTGCCACTATGACCGATGACAGAATTAACGAGGCCGACTAGATTAACGTTTGAGGCGGGCTTGCCAGTATGAATGATTGACTGGCTTAACTATTACTGCAGAATCGATGGTCTTGTTGAGGCGGAATCGCCCAAAATGTTATGTCTGTAAGTTGATGGGGTTGTGGACAGAATGCCAAAAGGACTCTGCACGCTGTGAAGGAAACAGCTTAGTAGTATGTAGCAGAGTGCCCCCTGGAGCTGATTTGTATTGGGGCAGAAGCACCCGCAGTTCCGTTCAATATTAGCACAAAACCAACACATAATATAAGCAAAATAAGAAAGCTGGAATATAATGCTGTATACATGAGTAACTGTTAGTCAAATCAGTTTAATTGTAATGATATGACACCTGCCATGGTGTTTAATGAGTGTTCAGTCAATGCTTCAGTTTTAGTATTTGTAGGTGAAGTGTGCGTGTGCGTGTGTGTGTAATTTGGATTTTTAGCATACCTTTAAAACAAATCAGTCATACAGCTACGATGTCTGCATTGTGGCAGTTTACAGTGATGTCTAGCACTGGAGTAGCAGACATGAGGCATGCTGTCCCACCCAGTCACATTATCCTAATACCAGGCCGACCAATCCCAACACTAACGTCTTAATGCTGAGCGCCAATAAAAGTACCGAGTGCCTAGCATTAAACAAAAGTAAAATGTAACCATTTTTTAGACACACTATTGTTACATAATACACAGCATGGAGTGAACGAAACCGATGACTACTATTAACTGAAATGAACTCTAACTTGCCTGAAATGCCTGCATGACCTGCAGACGTGGCACTTCCTGGCCATTGAAATGTTTGGTCAGGATAGTCTATCACGTGCAGGAGCTGATGTATCTCGTCTAGAAACACTGATCTAGAAAGTGGAGAAATATCCAATGTATATAACAGATCTGTAAGATTGAAACAATCCTTCTTGTTGAGGTGTGTATTACTCTCAAGGGATAGGTACAGTTATCCAATCAATCGTTGACAAAAGAGTTTCTTTGCTGTTGGAGGCAAGTGCCACCTCAGTCTGAAAAGGAGAGAGAGAGAGAGAGAGAGAGAGAGAGAGAGAGAGAGAGAGAGAGAGAGAGAGAGTGTGTGTGTGCGTTAGGAGGTGTATGTTTCTGGAACAGATGCGGTTAAATTCGCAACAATATTAAGCTGAAATCCGTGCTGACGGCTTCGGCAATTTCCGTTACCATCGGAGACTTATTTTGGCGTTTCATACTTATCTTTGGTTTCACAGCATTTCGTAAAAAATATCTGGCCAACAGATGAATTTCCAGATACTTTAACTGCTGATTTCTTGGCTTCTGGAAAAGAAATAAAAATAAAATTACATAAAAATAAATTGAAAATGCTGTTTTGACGGGTCTATCCATGTAATGACAATGAAAGTATCACTACATATATATCATTATGTTGTTTACCCTTGTCTGATGCCCCTAGAAACTTGCACAGGATCCCCACAAATCACTGATAATATTTGAATGTCCAGATGTGTATTTATTACCAAGTACCCAGCAATATTTTCATCTACTGAACATTTTGTTTTATAATCCCCGGAAGTCGCAATGATATCAATGCTTTTGTGGCATTTTGCAGACGTTAATATGATGTTCTCACTTCAAAACCATGTTTACATCATGGATGTCTCCTTCGCTGCTGATTATAAACCCTGGTGTCTGCTGTTCAAAGATAAATCGATATCTCTCAAAAACACTGGAGAAAATGTCAGATGAAGATCCACCAATTGTGCTCTAAATTAGATTAGCGGACATGGCATATTTTACACTAGTTTGTCTAAAGTTGCAACATAAAGTGTTATCTCTCAAACGGGGGCGGAGCTACATCCGCTATGTGGAGAGATCAATTGAGACAAAAAATCGTTATCTTTAATTCTTGTCTAAACACACAATTTCATTTCACTCGATGATACAATTTGATGCTGGTTGATGACAAAGATATCAAATACGAACTGACTGATCAACCAGGTACTGTCACCTGACATCCGTACTATAAATGGTCCAAAAGACTCGGCAATTTTATTTTTTGTACAGGAACCAAGGTTCCATCGTTGCAACTAATTTGTTAAGCGTAAAATGGCAGTCAAGCATCTATTATTGTAATCTAGTACATTTTACTAAGTATTCTATTAACTTTTGATGGTTTCAAGGTCTTCAGAGATGGAACTGTAATCGAATCGATACATTACTGAATATCCATGTAATTAACACCATTGTTCTATTTTTTGGAAAGTCACCCTCTTCAATGAACGAATATTCCTACTGGCAATGTGCTATCTAGGCAATCTTTCTGGACAGTATATTAAAACTTGGGACTAATTCGACTGCGAAATACTGCTTTGTTTAGATATAATGTTTTCCTCCATTTGATACGATAAAGAGGGCATAGGAATTAACTTGAATGCATCATTAATCTTTCATTTGCACCTATTATCACCTGTTTCTAATCATAACATAATTATGACGTATGATAGAGAAGATTCTTTGTTGATTAATGCATTAATACTTTCATGCTCCAGGAAACTGTGAAGGTCGACAGACCCACAATACTTTCGCACCTGCTAAAGTAGTTTTCTTTCGGGATAATCTAGTACATATGAAATGAAACGCTTTAAACTTTATTTAATTACATTAAATATCCAACCATGTAAGAGTTTGTATTTTCACCTACGTTTACTGTTTTTATTGTTGTGCTTAGTCTTTGTGTTTCTCATGCATTTTGCTTGGACACAGGGGCCCTGTATCCAGAAAGCGCTATAGATAGATTACATTAGTTTTGCATTTGTGTTTTGTCAGTTTCTTTATTATATGTTATTACTCTTTGACAAACTTTATCTCCTGCAATCCATTGTATACTGCAAAAGTAATATTTGGAATATGTAAACATTTGCCATGGTGAACATTGCAGTAAGACGATTTTGATACAGCGGGAAAAAAAGCCCCAAAAAACAACAACAAAAAAAACAACAAAAAAACCCCCCAGAAATAAATACTTTGGTGGTGATGCTAAAGCGAATCTGATAAATCAACGTCCTCGATATTTACGTTCTTCCAGGTTTGCTATAAGATGGAGGTAACAGACTTTGACCACTTACACTGATTTAGAGGAGGATGTGTTAGTAAAGATGTGAGTAGCTCAATATCATGGGATAAGATGAGTCATGGTTGATACATATCACGACTGTTTGTGAGTATGATGGTCCACAATCCTAAAAGCTACAACATAATTTAATGCATCAGCAAAATAATACCAACAACAAGAATTATAACAACAGTTTAGAGACTAGCAATTGCAAGCGTAAAGACCATAAATGCAATAAAACAAGAAAATAATCAAGAATAGAAATGCCACAAACAGCACGATATTCAGCATGATCAGCAACAGTAATCAAGAACATGAACAACAACAGCAATACTACTACTAATAACAACAACAACAACAACAATAATAATAAATAATTGAATAAATAAAATAATAATAATAATTATAATAATAATAGCAATGGTGATGATAATAATACTAATAGCAATGGTGATGATAATTCATAAGTAGAATGGTCTACCAACAAAGGCTAATAATTTCAATTTCATTAGCTAGTACATGTATGAAAGATTTCCATTGGTCAGAACGTAAGCATGTGATCAGATCGAGCTGCGTTTATTTTTTAATGAACTACATTATTCGAACTTCTAAATAGTCAGGTGCAAAGTAACCTATGTAAACAATGAAAAAGTAACGTGCAAAGTAACAACGGAAACATTGAAACAAATGTCACACACAGTGCATGCGTTCGAAACGAAATAAAAATGCTGGTGGCTTTTTGTCTTCTGAAAAATAAATAAACTGACCTTGGCAGAATCAAATAGCAAATCTGTGTAATTTATTAATAAAACATATCATTCCCTCTTTGACTAGATTTGATTTAAATCTGGCAAAACGTGGTGCATGTACGCTAGTTCATTGTCTGTTGTATCACTGGTATTTTGGATGCAAGTGTTGTATCCACAATGGCAGAACTCTGCTAAGGCTTGCTAAATTTGCCATATTAGAAAACATTCACACATGGGGACACTGCATAAATTGGCCAAATAATAGCAGACGTGTCTTCTGATGTGGATAATATTTTACAAGCTGAATTAACAAGCATTCCGAATGAACCTCCTGGAATTTAGTTACTTGGCAGTTGAACAGCAGGAAGACCACAAACTAAAACGATTGAAATATTTCACAGAGGAAAGACGACCAGAAATTTGAACAGTTAAAATCTCTCAAACAGGAACGAAGGTAGGAAAATCAAAACGACTTAAATCTCTAAAAGTATAATCTATATACTAATATCACATACCTAGGACAATCAAAATCAAACACGACGAACATTTTGGACTTCCTCACTTTGACTACAGTATGTTACAAATGAAATCAAAGCTACACATTAGGTCAATACTAATACGGATTTATGGAGCGAGTGGTCCAAAGACTAACATTGTAACACTTGGACCCATAGTCCTAAAATGTAAGACACCGACCTTGATAATTACGATGCGGTAAGGGTGGGTGGGAGGTAGATCCCTCTCCTCCATCGTAACTGTCACGGTCGATGTTTAACTTTGTATGACTATTGCACCCCTAACACTATAACCATTTACCGATAGTCTTAATTTCATATGTAAGAAGATGCTATAGGTAGTGTAACTAGTTAGCGAATAGGAAAATAGGTTTTAAAAAATGCAAATCGGTTACTCACTTGTCTGTACAACAATGTATTGGCTAAATCACATTGAACTCGTCCATTGAACCATCAGATCCTTGAGCCATTTGTATTCCCAGAAACAACTGAATATTGAGGATCTTCTCAGAATATATGCGTTGATGTAGATACAATATTTTGAGACTAGGATGTAGAATGTTAGTTTGGTGAAATTACTTTTTGAAGTCGACCCAGCAATTACCACGCTGAAGGAGAATCTCTGTTCTGTAAATAGCTATTTACCAGACGCCCGCAACAAGAATTTATACGCTGAAATAAAGTATAAACCAAATTAGAAATAATTTTAGAAAAACAAAATTAAAATAAAGGAAAAAAAAATTATAAAGAATTGCAGTTATAAACGGTTCGTATTATTGTTTATGCTTTTTATCGTGGTATAAACTGTCCGTATTGTGTGATTCAGCAACAGATTTACCTCGAAAAGCACATAAAAGACTAACATTGAACTCCTAATTTTAAAGAAATGGCTTTCGCCGTATGGTTGAGTACAATGTCAGAGCAAAGTAGATGAAGAGTATTAGTATATGAGTCCCTTCATCATTCTTTTATCACAGTGGATGGGAAAAATTAGAATCAGCCAAACCTGAAAAATCTTTTGCGGGCAAGTCTATAGAATATGCAATATCAAGGGAAAATTTAGATTTTTTTTTTTTTGCTCATGTAGCCAGATAAAAGCATAAATGCATACTTGTTTTGTTTTGTTTTTTTTCTGGTGCAGTTGTGTGTTCCACATTTTTATCAGACTATTTAGATTGGCCGACGAAGCAACAGCAACCTGAAAATGTATTGCTGTACTGAGGACAATTGCAATATTCAAGGTACATCATCATGATCGTCATCGTAGTTTTCATCATCATTGCCGTCGTCATGCCCATTATCATCTTTGTTCCGGTAGTTGTAGTTTTCGTGATTGTGTCCTAACAATCGATCCTTGAAATAGCAGTTTATTTGTTGTTGAAGTCGACCATATCAATATAATTTTATCGTCACAAACAGCATCGTTCATGCTGTAATTGTCGACACCTTGTGGCTTTTGTTTTCGTCCAATCTCTCTTTTTTTGTTATATTATTATCATAATTATCATCATCATCATCCTAGTTTCTGACTGCTTGTTTTTAAGTTTATATATGTAAGGTTTGACGGAATAGTTTCAATATCAGTGACATAATTTACGTGCTAGTTCAATTGTTCATCAGGATATCCTACTGCAGGCAATATCTTAACCAAATCCTCAGAGGTACAATAACTTTGCATGTTAAGTATTCAGACTGTATCTACATACAAGATACATTTTGCTTGAAATTACTGTACATTCGAATGGCGTTTTATAAGCTGCTATTGAATTGTCAATGGTCAGTGTGTAAACATGAAACAAATATTCCTCACATCATAGATATGAAACTTCATAACCTATATTTTTTAAAATATAAAGTTGATTTGCTGTTTGATAATTTATTGAATTTATATGCAACACTTTCAATTCAAAGGAGATCGAAACAATTCATGCGAAAATTCTGACGTCCACATTTAAATTATTTAATATGGTTTTTGTTATGTGTTTTAGTGGTAATAAGTTGTGGTGATTGTGGAAGTGGTACTGCTGGTTCAGATGCAAACAGAAGCATGAAAATGTTTAGAAAAAAAATAATTATTTTTGCTATGTGTACAGGTATATTAACTGTTTGTGTTGCTTCATACTTTGCTGTCCTAAGCTGGTCATTTTTGAGAATAAAATAATTGTTGTGATGAACATTTTTAATTTAAGGCTTAAATACGGATATAACTACCACAAAGATGACGACAACGGCAGCAACGACGACTACGACGGTTTATCATCACATTGTGACCCGACACTGTATTGACGATCCTGGCGTCAACTGTCAGCGTTTGGGAAAATGCTCAGATGCGTTGCACGCTATTAAGTGCAGTCGTACATGTGGTCTTTGTTGTAAGTATACGTCATGTATGTGCAATCTTAAGACCACGTACTGTTGAGTACACTTGTGAAACTTTTAAATAAGTTTGAGGCAATAGTGATCGAAAAATTATCCATGTACATTTTTTCCATATCAGACAACATACAGTTACTAAATCATTCTGCAGATATACATGCTATTTTATTAAAACATTTTTTCCTCTGTTTTGTGTATGCCTATCGACAATGTTTTGCATCCGATTGTGAAAAAAGTGCTTTCATGATGTTTTTTATTCATAATTTTACTCGGATAACAGTCGAGTTCATACCTGATAGTATCAAATTAGGAATAAAGAGACATGTTTGCCATTTGACTAAATTTACGTTTTCCGCCAAGAGCTTTTTCTTAATTGCGAAGCTTATTGTAACTCTACAAACAATTAACAGAAGAGTAGTGTTTAATACATAACGATAGATACCCAGAGTTAGTCAAGACTATTTTATCTGAAACAATAAATCAGCTGTGAATATTCTTATTGAATATAATCTGCTTACATTATGAATGAAAATAACTGATATTATCCTGTGAGTTCGAAGTTCTGGCGCTTCATCCTTGGATGAGTAATGACTTTCAAATCTTGGGGTCACAGCCCTCTGTTCGAGGATTTTTTGCCGTTAATGGCGCTTTTACACTAAAAATGTTACTGTTGACATGTCTGTAGAGAACGTAAAATATACGTTTGAGACAGCTGAACCACCAATGGTCTCCCCAAATTTCTTAAAGTGTGATCCCCATTCTAATAAACGTTCTGAACACCGTAAACAATATTAATAGTAGAACATTTACTTCTGTTTGTCCCTTAGTCACAATGACAATCAGAGCGTCGCATTTTGTCGCAAAATGCCCGATTGTAAATTTTGGAGTATGCTGTCGTATATCCTTTCGTCGCACCAGTCAGAAGGTGCGTTACATTCATGTATGGGTTAAAATCATCTATCATTCTAATCAAAATTCAGTACTGAGATAGGCTTTCGGGAATATTTGGATTAATACTTGTTTTCTTGTTTTCAGAGGAAACTTGAAGTTCAGTGACAGTTTCTTAGTCTGAATCCACGCAATCCTTATGGCCAGCAGTTATATAATTAAAGCATGGTGAAAAGTGACAAACTGGTTTATTCTGTTAATGTCATTGATAGTGATCACTCACTTTGCCAACTCATTAAACCTCGCTTTATTTGTAAATGCGAGCTCACGACCTCCCGCATCCGAGTGGTTAGAGCGTCCGTCTCGGATGCGGGAGGTCGTGGGTTCGATCCCCGGCATAAATCATACCAAAGACTTACAAAAATGGTACTAACAGCTGCCTCGCTCAGTATTAAGAGGTTAGTGTTAGGACTGGTCGGCCTGGTGTCAGGATAATGTGACTGGGTGGCACATCATGCTACATGTCTGCGGCATGATGCCTCAGTGCTAGACATCACTATGAACTGCCACACTGCAGACATCGTAGCGATATGACTGAAAAATCGTTAAAGCTGCGTTAAAAATCCAAATCACACTCGCACACACTCACTTTGCCAACTCATTAAACTTTGCTTCATTTGTAAATATGAGCTCTGTAAAAGAGATATGTTTAATTAATTTGATTCTATGAACTATATGTTGACAATGAGTTGTACTTCGAACATGAGCAAAATTAGAACATATTCGCACTAATTATTTGGTCACCAATTGTCAAGCAAACAGCGTGCGTCATACGCAACTATATATTAATATGTTTCTCGTTCTTATTTCCTCGCCAACGAACTTGGGAAATTATATAGCATTTTGTCCGTACGTGTATATTTGTTTTCATCCTTTCGTTACGCAACCAGTATCTTGGACCCTGTTTCGCATACACTCATGAAGATTCGTATGCGAATGCATCTCCACAAGAGTTAATAGGTCACTACGATCCAGATCCAGTGACATATTTCAGCTACACGTTTGTTACGCACAAAATATATTGAACTGCGTTTTATCTATACTATATCTCAATCACCGTGAGCAAGTTTTCACGTTTGAGTGATCTTTCTTCGTTAGAGACTCAATACCTTGATCGTATTTCATCCACGGTCATGGAAAGTGGTATGTGGATGAATATCAGGATAAGAAACTAAAACATTGTATAAAAACGTTGCTACGACCTAATTTACATCACAGAAGTACCTCTGCACTATACGCTTCATTTGTTTCATTCGTATTATCTTATATTCTGTTTTGCGTACATTGGCATGTAAATATATCTTAGAATGTGTAGCCCGGTAACGATAAATCAGGAAACTATGTCCCAATTTTCACGCTTGAACGACTTTATCATTCAAACCATATATTTGATAAATCTTAATATCTTTGAGCCTATATTATCGTCATCCACGAGAATTGGTATATGACTGCATTCAAAGTGATGATCTTTGTTATACTATAGCTGGGTTGCTGTGATCTAACATTCAGACCTTGCACCCTTCAGTGCTATGCATTTTTAACCATTTGTTCGTTCTGCCCTAAATTGCCGTCTTTTACCTTCATATATAACAAGTTGATATGCGGACGCATTAAACCATATCAAATATAGGTCAACTTGACCTGATATACAACCTTGGGTAATTTAAATATTTTGATTTATTTTTTTAAATAATATTTTCAATATTCATATTCGCTCATCAAACGCTCAGTATCTTCAACCCTATGTTGGCTTCACTCATGAAAAATAAATAGATGCACTTTACTTACTTTAGGTAATAACTTGGACATACGATATAAAATATGCAACATAGATTATGTTGTATTGTCTGGAAATAGTTGCATTTGAATACGATTTCCGGACGTTTTAGTACAAGGATATCTTATATTATCTTGCGAAGACTGCAAAAGAACCAAGGCAAGAAGCTACAGGAAGGAAAATGTATGTGAACTGATTTCGTCTGTGAAGAATGCTGATTTAGCTTCACGACAGGCACAACGTCGCCTCGTTATGAAGTGTGCATTCGAACATTTATGCAATCAAAGACCTGGAGGTTTCTTTTGCAGCTTTCAAATTGGTATGCATTCTTATTGAACCAAGACATCACTAAATAGCTTAAGTGTCAAGCAGAGGGAAGAATGATTTTTAGCGGACTCTGTCTATAGTAAATGATCGTATAAAACGACATCTGCTCCACGTGTTCTTGTGGTTAACAATAAACGAATATATTCTAGTTTACATTCTTTATGGGCTGCAACGTTCAAACCATCCATTGCATGTCATATCAAAATGAAATGGAGCTTGCTGAAGTGCAAAGTAAACTCCAAACTAATAGATAACAATGATTTAGAATAGTAACAACAGCTTGTGTGTCATGAAGTCTAAATTCTCCACACGACTTAAACAAGGTCATTTCAAACTTTGTGAAACAATGTTTGTACCCATTGAAAATGTTGGACTCAGTTTCTTAAACTAACTTTGTCCAATATTGAAAGGTCAGGTGGTGGAAGGTGCATATCAAGTGTCGGTCTTAGATGCTAAAACTTGCAGACGCATTCGTTTTGCAAAACTAATTAAGACTTGTCTTCCGTAAGTAGTTTTAGAATTCATTAGCCGACATCCCCTAGCTTATAAAGTAGTGGCAGTATTACTCTGCCATTTCGTTTCTGGATTGTCTCCCCTTTTAAATTAGTACTTAAAATATCTGCAGAGAAATCAGACATAAAATGAGCGTTGGCAGTTTGTAGAATAAATCTTACCCAAGCTATTATCATAGTACACTGGGCCTTTCTGTGTCACTTATTAAAGGAGTGCAACTGAAAAAAATTGAAAGGCATGCTATGATCCTTGCTTCACGATCCTTTAATTTGTTACATATAATGGTCTGGCATCAGATGTCATTAAAAATGTTACATTAGTAACTATTAGAAATCAGTTATAGTCACTTCAAATAAGAATACAAGTACAAAGTTCATCGGTTTATTTTCCATGCATAGTACTATTTATTAAAATGTACAGCTTTTCTGACATAGTCTTTCAAAACTGTTACAAATGATGTTTAAATATTCAAGAACGCAGAAAAGGTATATACCATGTCTTTTCGAAGACGACAAATAATAATTAAAATATATCAGTCAAATTTAAAGACGTATTCCGTCGTAAAATATGGAAAATTGATAAATGCATGTCATGATTTTGTGAACTTTCCAATGAATATCAAAGAAAAATGTTCGCAGAATGTACACCGGATTCAATAGAAATGAATATTTGTTTATTTCATGATATCATTTCTTCCGATGTTTCTAAAGTGCCATGTTTAATCTAAACATCAATTAGGGAATGGTGCCCGAGGCAGGATGTGCCGAGGAAACATCTTGATGATTCTTCTTTGCATATGGTATTCTCGCTTTGCACACTTATATGTCCTCCACAGTTTCTTGTACAATTAAAACATTTTATAAGCGCTTAAAAATGTCATCCTTTACTGCATCAGCATTCAAACTTGTTGCTGTATCCGACGATGCTACCCGTGTTCTCCAGCATGTTGTGCCGTAGAAAAAAATGGTCACCATAACTAACATAATTCACTTTCTCTCCTGTGTTTGATGTATACTGCTGTAAGTTTGGACACAGTATCTTCTTCTGAGTTGCAGCCCGTCTGTCGACAAATGTATAGTTCCATTAGCATTTTAAAATTGTGTGATATTGTTGCAACATGTTCTGTATTCTACTGGTTCACGTAAAATGTAGATTAAATAATACTTTGGTTTTTGAAACAGTGTAACACTACCTTCATATGTTAATCCGTTGTTTGATTTTGTTGCGGAAAGACGTACAGACAATAGGTGCATGTTTGTCTGCCATATAATTTTATTTCATGAGCTCATGAAGTTCAACAACGTTCAACAGTACCAGCTTCAGAGTTGTAATGATGTTGGCAAGCTTTTAATACGAAACAGAGTAGATTGCCCAAAACACTAGTTTACAGGTTTGTGTTTTTCTTCTTCATTATTGACCAAATATTTGTTCTCTGTAATGTATCTCGTGTCGTACTATGGCGGAATGTTAATATTGTTGCACATCAAATTAAAAAAGTTCATATCTAAACTATTGTCATTTATTTTTAGTTGCATCAGATGGGTGAATTTTATATTCAGATATCACTTTTCGCATTTGGAGCACAAACGTGAAAACTGTAAACATGTTTGATTTGCTCCGGGGAACTTTGATATGTTAAATGCCTGCTGAAAATCACACTATCAACTAGTACCATCCGCACAGCACAGATTAACTGATTCTGCCAAGATCACTCTACGCTATGGTCTATATCAGTTCACCTGAACATCATTGTCAACTTTCGAAGCATATGAATTGCATGTCAAATATTTATTTCCAGGTCAGCAAATGTGTAGTTAGCTAAATGTAGTTGCTACTTTCACTTGGTTATGGCGAGGTAACCAATGTATAAGAAGGTAGAAACGGTTTATGCGATGTCTTTTCTAAGAAGACAAATACTAACTAAAATCAATCAGTCAAATTTCAAGATTCATTTCATCATAAAATGACCGCTCCGGTGGCCTAGTGGTTAGAGCGTCTGTCTCGGATGCGGGAGGTCGTGGGTTCGATCCCCGGCCGAGTCATACCAAAGACTTATAAAAATGGTACTAACAGCTGCCTCGCCTGGCGCTCAGCATTAAAAGGTTAGTGTTAGGACTAGTCGGCCTGGTGTCAGGATAATGTGACTGGGTGGCACATCATACTGCGTGTCTGCGGCATGATGCCACAGTGCTAGACATCACTATATACTTCCAAACTGCAGACATCGTAACGGTATGACTGAAAAATTGTTAAAGTTACGTTAAAAATCAAATTCACACAAATTTATCTTAAAATATGGAAAACTGAAATAATGCATGACATGATTTTGTGAACATTTTAAAGAAGATCAAACCAAAGTCTGCAAAATGTGCAGCAAATTCATTACTATGAATATTTATTTCATAATACAAGTTGTATACCCTATGCTTGAAAATTGCCATGTTTTAACTAAACATTAAATAGCTAATCGCGCCCGAGGCAGGGAGTACTGGTGAAACGTTTTGATGATTCTTATTTACACAAAGTTCACTCACCTTGCTTGCCTATATTGTCGTTTACAATTTCTTGTAGTATTAAAACAGATTGTTTATAAGCCTTTAGAATGCCATCCTTTACTGCATCGGCACTGAAAATTATTGCTGCACAATGCTACCCTTTTTTCAAGGAATGTGGTTCCGTAGCGAAATAAGACGATCACCGTAAATAATATGTTCAGTTTCTTTCTTGAGTTTGATATACGTTCTCCTGCAATTTTTCTTCATCTAAGTTACAATCTTGCTGTTCAAAAATCTATTCCGAAACTGTGTAGCACTGCCCTCATATGTTAGTCTATTGTTGTTCATTTGCATAAAGAAATTCAGACAGTAGGTGCATCTTTGTTTGCCATACATCTAGAGCATTTAACGGCACCACTTCATATTTGTAAAGACGTTGATAAGTTATTAATACGCGAAATGGTTCAGCCTACCCAGAACATTTGTATACAGTTTTATCATTTCTTGTTCATTGTCAATCAACCTTTTTTTATTTTCCTTTGAGGTATCACATGTAGTACCGTGGTAGAATGTTATAAATATTGCAGATAAAATATTTCATGTCTATACTCTCGTTACTTGATTAGATTGCATTATCATGAGACAAAGGAATTTATTTGCAGATATCAATTTTGGCTTTTAGAAGGAACATGAAAGCTATAAACAAATTTGACTCGCTTTAGAGCACTCTTATATGGTAAAAATGTCTGTTTAAAATCACACTACTAACTATTGCCATCAACACAGCACAGATTAGCTCTTTCTGCCTAAATGATATATCATGTTATCACGTTATGATCTATATCTATTAAAAGAAATATTATCATTCTCAAATATTGGACTATAGTTATAAAATTAATATCGAATAACTTTGTTGGCACAAAATAAATTTCAGAACAGCAAATGTAAAACGTGGACGCTCACAGCAGATCCACAGAGTAGGATTCAAATATTCAAAATGAGATGCTACAGCAATCAGATAACGGATAAAGAGGTCCACAATAAAATCCAAACAGCCATCGGACCCAACGAGAAACTTGTGTTTACTGTGATAAAACTCAAGCAGAAGTGGTAGGTCTTATTTCGCGATCATCTGGACTGGCAAAATGTCTTGCAAGGCGCAGTAAGAGGGTGCAAGAGAAGAGGCAGAAATACAAAGAGGTGGGAAGACATCATTAAAGAGTGGACAGGCATGGGGTTTGGAGATTCCCAAAGGGCAGTATAAAACAGGAAATGATGGAGAGATATGGTGGTTAGACCATCTGTGGTGCCACAACAGTCTCTTGGGTTACGGGAGTGATGATAATAATATATGTATCTAGCTAACTGTATTGCTTTGTAAACTTGGTTATCTCGAGTTAACTAATGTACTCTGTTAAATGGAGGTACGATCACATCAGAAATAGTATCACGTACTCTAAAAGTAGAGTCTATTTTTATTGGACTGAGGACCTCCAAGGCCGTCTTGGTGCATCTCATGTGATGTAGACACAGATAGGCTCCTTGGCTCTACTATTCATCGCAGTTACGATAATATGGGCTGCCTTATGGTACTAAAATTGCTTCTAAAGAGATGAAATTTCAATTAATTGAAATTTATTGATGCATTTATTTCTTTTCGCTTAAGCGTTGCTGATGTGAAAATGGTCGTACTATTTATAATTGGCTAGGATTCATGAATTACTGACTTCTGATACATGAGCTACCTTATAAAGCGTATAAAAGACAAATTAAAAGCCGAAAGCACTTGACTGAACAAGTACATGTTTGCAGTCTGACTATAAAAAATCCTGTTTCCTAAATCACTATGTTACAGAGTGGAATTTATATTATTTGTAGACAACTGGCTTACCCAACAATTTAGTACAAACCGAATTATCTTCGTGAAGTATAGCGCTTAGAAGGTGCTATTTTATAATTATAATTTCAAATAATATGATAATGATGTTAGTTAAAAATTGATGTTGGTTGCGAATGCAGGTTTAAAATAGATTTTTGACATCTAAATTTTTATACTTTTGCGCAAAAGGTATTATCCGAGATCAAGTTTTTAAAATGAAACCACTAAATGACTTCTTGTTTTCAAATGTAAATGTTTAATCAATTAAAATATAAGAGGAGCAATTTCCAAATCAATATTCGTTCTATCGGAATAATCAAATTATGCTGCTTTTACTGAAGAAAAAGAAAATAACCTCTTGTAAGTAATTGCTGAACAGATTTTGCCATTATTTGATGACAATCGTGTCGGCATCGTGATCTCTCAAGTCTGAATCGTGACAGAAGACTCTTATAATATATATAGGGCAAGTGTATGCCAGATAAGTAATGTCATGACCGTTTCTTTTTAACTCTCTGTATTTTCAACTGTAATGTTTTCGTCCGTTTCATACGTTGGTGATGCCAATACGTCGTAAAATTAAATACAGACTATTGTCTGATATAAAAAGCTTTGAATTCCACTGAGTATACATTTTGAACGTGTAGAATGGTAAGAATCCCAAAGAAAATACAATTTCTTACATATGGGAAATAATATTATTTAGACCTTAAGAAGAAAATACTTTCGTTTTCCTTGGAACGGAGATTATAATTTTACAACATTCCATTGATTGATATATGATGGAATTTAAATCGGAACGTATCTCCTGCTCTCTACTCGAATTTACGAATGTGTGAGGCAAAGAGGAGACAAAAATCCAGTGAATAACTGACAGGCTTTTAGCTAAAGTATAGTATACCAAATAATCATATCGTCCTGTGGAAGTCCTGCCCATTAATTTGTTGGGTAGTGTATGCTCTTTACAAAAGTAGATCTGTCCGTATTTAATTATGTTTGTCTGTCTTTAGTCTGTTTATTTTGCCGTCTGTATAATATTCATTTACTTATATTAGATGCAATCAAAATCAATATAAGTAAATTTTTATATCAGTATTTCTTATAATATATCCCACTCGCTCAAGCATTCAAAAAGGGATTTAAGGTTTGTAGAGTATTTACAAGACAAGTAAGTAAAATACTCATGAACCAGCCTCAATGGTGAAATGGAATAAATGATTGTAAAATCTGAATGAGTATGAATTAAATACAATCTTTCCTTGTCTAATGTAGAATGGGTGAATAGGTAAAATATTGACGATGTTTTAATTGGGTTTTATCTATCTCAGTAAAAGATTGTATTTATTATTTGGCTTTGACCTTTTCTGATTCCGCGATGTTGCTCATTTGTACTAGTATCTGTGATTTTTCATTTTTGCCAGTACAATCTCAAACTCAGCCTCACTGACTATTTTATACCCGATTGCTGAAGGTTAAAATTTGGGTTGTAACCCTCACCAAAGGGGCGGTGATACCAGGTCAGGGATCCATACCAGCAGGCTGTTGGTCCACAAAAAAATCCCGCACGATGTGCTGAAATTTAAACTGTCTATGCATTATTATCTACATCTTTGACAAACATCATTGCTGGGCCAGCGGTGCTCGTGTAATTATCGCTATACTTGGCCAATAATAATAATAATAATAATAATAATAATAATAATAATAATAATGATGATGATGATGATGATGATGATGATAATAATAATAATAATAATAATAATAATAATAATAATAATTGTTGTGGCCGCGTCAACGTTGTCCAATATTTATTGGATTTCCTTTACATCGATAGAATAACGTGCACTGTTGAACAATACCATAATTCCTTTAACAAATTCCACTTGGGCATTTTCGGATGATAATCAGCATCACCGAACTGTACAGTTTTCCGTCAACTTCCAATGATACCTCACATGGAAGGAATAACTTAGATGTGTCATGCACTCGCATTCTATTTTTAATTGATTGGGATCCATGGCCGGATATGAACAATACTGAAAATCTCTCTTGATTCGATCCACTAACACAAGCGCTCCCATATCAAATGCTGGATGAAATACATCTTTGAACTGAGCCATTACTAAACAATACAGTATTGACTTTTTAATACCACTGCGTGATAGCTTTACCACTCACGTCTAAATCCACTCCCCAGTGCCAATTTGAATCTGAAAATCGATGTTATCGTTAATTATTTTATCCACTGCAGGCAGCATTGATTTTGTCGATAGTAACGTAACTGCTTTTGTTGATGGTGCTCGTGTTACTAATCGCCGTAATCGATTTCAAACTGATTGAGCTGCCTACGAGCCTAGTTGTTTTAATCGATCGAAAGAGGCCCTTTTAAAACTATTGGCAACTCATATTGCAGTTTTCTTAGCGATGAGTGTAACGCACGAGTATAAGGCTGTTAGTGATTTTGGTGAGCTCGCAAATAATTCACGAACAACATCGCCAAGCCCAGTTCCGTAACATATCAAGTACACAGGTTTTCTCGCGTTAACTACAAGAACGAGTTTCACACTTCCACGTACCACTTTCATGATTATTATTATTATTATTATTATTATTATTATTATTATTATTATTATCAGTAGTAGTAGTAGTATCATCATCATCATCATCATTATTATTATTATTATTATTATTATTATTATTATTATTATTACATGCCAAATTGATCTCTAATATACAGTTGTACCGTTAATATTTCATAAGTTGGGGTGAAATCAGTGGTGAGAAAACTATACGGCTCCGAAGTAATCAGCGCAGACATGTCACGAAATTCATCCCACGTGTGGTTAGCGGCACACCAAGTCCAATGAATATTTCCCAGGCCATGCGCGTTAATGCCAAACATATCATCAGCCTGTTACAGTTGTCACGAATAACCTTTGGGATTTTATTTTCAACAATCACATTGTCGTACACAGCAAGATTGGTTTTGTTTGCATCCAACGATCGTCAATGGTAGGTGCTTCGTCAGTGGTGGAAAAGAAATAGAGGAAAGCGTTGTTACAATTTCTCAACGATCGTTTTTGTTCAGCTCTTCTTGAATATCTTTTTTAAACATGATAACACAACCAGTCCCAGGTTAACCATCGTACTACAATATTCAGAAACAGTTGCGTTTTTCATTATCCAGCCGGGCCAATGATTAGCGCACAAACTGGATTGGAAAGACAGTTCCATCGACATGCTTGGACGTGGTAGGTGTTGCTTGTGCGTAAAAATCAACAATCATCTGCTAATTATTATTTGCGTTATACCATTGAATAATAATATTACAGTATTTATTAATACGATCATGTCATCATATTGTGTGCGATGTCGCTCGAATCACGTACCACAAATCCAACTCGAGTTCCATGTGGAGCAAAGAAGTTTACGTTCACCAGGAAAGCCGCAAACAGCGGAAGTGATATCGCGGCTGCATTAACAAAGTTAGCACGGACACCATGGAGTAAATATCCGAGTAAAACATCTTCCTGGCTACAATTACTTGGAGGCAGACAACTGTTCACTCATTAAAAGTAAACTTATACTGATATAAAACAAAACAAGCAATGGACACAAAGAGCATAACATTATTCATAATATACAACAGTCCGCGTGGGTACTGGAAGCCGTCGAAGCCGTCGAACAGTTAGCCAGTGAAGCCAAGGCCACGTAAGGGAGTGCTCAAGCAAATTGGTCGAACAAGCGCTTTGAAAAATTTATTTACCCGTACAATTAAAACTTTCAGGTGCCTGTTCGATGTACAAACACCTAATGATGTTCATCAGGCGTATTTGTTGATTCTTCCACATGATCGTATCCGTGATCTACAAGACCGATTGCACATATTCAAGTGCGCGCTAACCATTGTTGATGAGTTCAGCAGATACAATGAAGCGGAACCGTTGACGTTAAAAGATTGTGCTAGTGTCGCAAAGGCACTCGAACCTATTTATGTACGCCGCTCATTCGCATGGCCAAGGTTGCTGAAAGTCGATCCTGGAAAAAGATTTCTTGAATGTGCGGCTGTGATGCTGACCAAACACCATGTAGAACGATTTAAGTGCACACTTGTAGAACGGTTATTCGGTCATCAGTATGCACAGAAATTAATGACGAGTTAAGAATGGTCTCAGGACTGGGTGGCACCACATCCATTCATCATAACAGTACTGAACAACGAAATCACGCGAACGACTCTTAAAACCAGCCAATGCGATTCGACAAATAACCGTCACTATTACTCAGAAAATGATAGCAACAGCCTGCGCCGTTACAATATCTCGGGGACAAGTTGAAAGGCGGACAACTACGCCGTACAACCGATCAGGTATGGTCCGTTCACGTATTTATAATTTCGGAAAGGACTGATATTCCAAGGCAACCAACCCGTTACTAATTGGAGTCATCATCACATGGTGGACAAAAACCTCTCAGACGTACATTTGTGCTAGAGTAAGTCGTTTCAGCAAATACGGAACTACCACCAGGAACTGTTTTGACACGTTGATGCGTTGTACTAACCAATATCAATCGTAAGTTGGTTTGCAACAGCCTGATCACTAAATACGTAAGTGGTGATTCCACCGGAAAGTATCCATCACTTTTTATCATGTGAGAAACTCAATTATGTGAATCGGTATACACTCATGCGATGATGTTGTAGATATTCAACTAGGTCTCGAAGACAATCTTGCTACAGTTTGTGCATGAGATCCTTTCTATAATACATTTGGTCTTTTGAATGTTCTTGAGTCCAACTAGTTTACTCAAACATTCGTTTTTGAACTTGCTAACCACCTTTGTATGGGATTGCTAAACAGCGTATCTTCTCTCGGATGCTCGTTGGTGTCAAAATTCGTTGTCCAGACTTGGTTACTCGATGGACTTTGGTTACACGCATACCAGATTGCTGGTTCATCTCCAGATTTTGCAGCTATGAAATAATATTATGCTTGATCCTAAGACTTGGTACCAGTTTCGTGCATTCAGAGCATTTGCGTCCCGACTCACTGATATGGAGACAGCCATGTTCGGAACCCTGACAGTGCTTATGATGTCATCGGATAATTGTTGTGCGCCTCTTGTAAATACTCAGGATATTAAAGATACATTTCAAATAAGTATCCGTGGTCAATGTTAATGTTGTGATTGTGCACTTGTTGTGTTGATCAGTTTGCGCAGGATCGATCCTTGTAAAATCACCAACCAGAAATGGTTGCATCACTGCCAAACCCTAAAAGTTATTCACTTTACATACATGATGTAACTGTTGGTTCAACAGGATCATAGTGATAGTCACCGAGATTTGTGCACTTGAATGCAGACCAAACTTTTTGGCATATTCATAATCTTCTTCTGAATTACCTTCAATGATGAATAAACGCTTCTATCGGTGGGGCTACTCAGTTTCAGCAAATTTGTTCCAGTCATTCAAGTACTGGTATGAATATACACCTTTTCTCATCCGTAGGTCTACGCTTGTGCCCCGTGGACAGTATTGATAAGCGATTTCGAAGTTTTCCTCTGTCAAATAGTTCGCTAAATTGTCCAAGGAGGAATTCACAAACTGTAATGAATCAACAAACTGCAATTGACCCAGCCCAAACGCCATGTATTTTCCATGTTGTTTGGAATCACACTTATTGTCAAGTCTGATGCAGTGGATACTGCTTGCATTATTTAGTGCCATCATACCCAAACAGATTACGAAGCACCATAGGGATTTTTGTTTTGTTTAGGTAAATTCCCAACTGCAAATTGCATGAGTTGTGTGCATCAGCTCTGTACGCAACAGTGACGTTGCAGTGATCACGGACTTTTAGTTCCATTGGTTAAAGGACTTTGCTCTTTATCGGTGAAATGATATTGCCCTTCCGAATCATTTTACCGCAACATAGATAGATCTGAGAAATACCTCAGCTGTGTTTAGAGAATAAACTCTCTGGGCATGATAAAGGACTGGCTGCTCTGTTTTTCCATTATATCTTATCACTGGATAACAGAACCCGCATAGAATATGTTCAGGAAAATCCACAGTTTGATCGATATTATCATTAATCGAGCTGTGCGCATTAGCGTCTACCTCTGAAACACTTAGGCTTACAACATCGGCGCAGACGACATACGGGATCTTCATCATTCGTTGTACAGGAGTAAATTGTACAGTCTGTTTACCAGGCTCTGGTATAATAGTGTGCTGTGGTTCTTCACTGATACCACCGCACTAAAAGTCATTATTGGTGAGCAGTTCCTGAGTTTTAAATACATGCATCCAACGTCTGCATCGATATTTCTGGCTATGATACTCACTTTGTCGGATAAGCAGTTGAGCAAGATTCGTTATTCATACTTGGTGCGATATCGTTTCTGAATCTTTCATTTTATTCAGCAACAACAAATCAATCTGGATTCCTCAGTCTTGTCCATGGGGAGACAGTGCCAGCGGATAAAAGCCTTTATCACAGGTGAGCACATCAGCAGCAATACTTAGGCTGAGTGTTTCAAATGTGTTCATTATGGATTTGGCACCCTACACGGGAATTCGATCTCACAAAAGTTGAGTTTACACAGGTGTTGCTGGCATTTTGGGGGCAAATCTTGATGTTACTAGCCGGATATAACACTGATAAATTATCCCATTCAAAACATATCTTGTCACACTTTTTTACGTTTATAATTGACTATGAGAGATGTACCTTGACCTGTGTACATCGTTCGTGACTTCATCTCGATTCCGCATCGGTGTATTTCTCCAGCGTTTCGAGAATCTTTTTGATAATTTCAATCGTTGATGGCACTGCTATCTTTATGGTTCAGGGTTGCGCTAGCACCACTATGAATCCAAGGCGTGGTAGATTTTAATCCGTTCTTGCCAATACTTAGTGGATAACTAAATGAGCACTAAGAAGTTAAGAACAATGTCTGCTTTAACCCCAGCGTGACCAAAGTTTTGTAACACCGCTATGATTCCTGGAAATCATATTTGTTAATAGTTGTCAAGGGTCTTTACCTGGTGTGTATGATGTTATAATTGTCACATGATTTTCCAATTCACCACTACGGTTCTGAAATTTGATTTCGGTACTAGTAATTGCTGTGTTTTTGCATGAACACACTCAAATGCTTTTGCAGTGATGGCAGATGCGAGACGACGACGACGGTTTTATTCATACTTGTCTAATACCATAAGGCTGTCAGCTTTTCTGCACCTCTGGATATTGAGATACTACGCAAGTTTCTTCAGTTGTTGAACAATTATTTTATTTGCAATTGTTGATGTTGTTGTTGATGCTACTGCTGCAGTGGCAGTGGAAACAGGGGGTGGTGGATTCAGTATAAATATGAGTTTCAATAATTCATATATGTCTGCCTTTCATAGGACATGTTATATATATTCCATGCTGTCGTGCGAGCTGTTTTAAAAGTAGCACAGTAGACATGTTTATACTTAGGGGATGGTGTAGTGTTTCCCTAATTGGGAAATTTTGTATACAGCATGTATTATTGTTTGTGTTTTATCAGGATCAGGTACTGCAATCGCTTCAATCCTGGTTATTATTTAATCTATTTTTATTTTATTGTTTTCTTATTCTATCTGTTTGTTCTTGTGCTGCCACATGTGTTTGTGCTTTGATTTATTTCTGCGGGCTTTATAGTATTCACGAATAGATCTACAAGGCTGTGATATGATTTGACTTCGATGCCACATTTAAGGCAGGGCAGTGTCCATAGGCCATGACGCATAACCCGCGTATGTTTTTACAGTATTTATAATGGCAGGTTCTGATACAGTTCGTATTTTCCAAGGAAGAGAGCTTTGCATTTCTTGCATCTAATAGAGAAACCTTGTTCATAGCATATATGTGTTCGTTGCCCATTATTATCTATCCCGTTGCAATGTCTTTAAGGAATCCCTAGTTAAAATACCTTATTTCCGACTTCATCGAAAAGACTCTTGAAGTCATATAAAGCATGTACCATCCCGGGGTCAGCCCAAACGATCTCAAAGGACCCTTCACTCAGTATTATGACAATTCGAAGCATACGACAGAATTCCATGTCACGATGGTAACCAATAACATCACATTCCTGATAACGTGGTTAAATATCCCGGACAAATTTTGCTTTGTTGCTTTCAGCAACAGCTTCTGAAAATTGTTCTCTGTGTACGGCTTCCGCAATTCTGCTACGTCATATATTACTTCACACAAAAATATCTCTTCCTAGGTGGGTTGGTTAACTACTTCTCCTTAATAGTACCTTGGCATACATCTAAGTGGCATTGGTGTTTTTATAATAAGACCCTAAAACATTTATTTAATTAGTCTGCTCTTGAACATCATCGTCAATGACCTCATCAAAAACGTCACTTCCTTCAGACGCAGTGGGCGAGTTATTTCTCTTTTGAGGGTGTACTCATTGATGCTCAATATTTTGCAGATTCTTTTTAGTTTTATTTTCCTCAGAAATCTACTGATGTTTATTTTGTTCTATTTCTAAGGTCACTCTCAGGTTAACCAAAGTATCAATGTATTCCGAATTTGTTTCTGATAATGCAAACAACACCTTCTGGGCTTCTTTAAGAAACCTCTATGATGCAATCAAACGATATAGCGGTCGCACTTTATCTGTCACATTTTTGATATTCTAATCATTTGGCAGGTTTATGCCACTGTTTGGGACTTCGATAAATTTCTTCAGTATACTTTCGTTAGTTAATGGCCTGGCTACTGCTTAACATTTGTACGAAAACTTGCGCTAGTATTTCTTCAATATGAAAATATTCACAACTCAGCTATATATTTCTCTTTGGTCGGCACAACATCAGGCTATATAGAGACTTTGCAAGCATTGCTGTGGTGAAAAGTCAATACAGAGCTTTTTGTTGGTATATTATAGTTACAATCAGTAATACAAGCCTTGAATGTTTGCAGGTATGATCAAAAACACATCAGCTGCTACAGCAGATTCTTTCATTGTTCGGGGCTAATACTGTGTATATCAATCGGTACCATATACTTGCCTGAATAAGTACACTTCGATGGATTTGTTTCTATGATCACAGTATTAAAGGCTGGGGTTTTGATTTTATGGGAAACCCTTTGGGGGTCAGACATCTGTTTGAGATTCTAACCACATGACTGGCTAACTCACGTGACGTCTGTATGGAGACAAAATTAAAAATGATCAACGTTCGACGGTCATTTATCGGATTAAATTGCAAGAGGATAGAGGTGAGGACGGATGGCAGGGCCTATCACGGAAATGTATATAGTTATGGTTTATTTATTATTTGGATCAAATAAATGTATTCGGTGTTCGTTTTTGTGTACAGCGTTACCCGAGGATGGTTTATGTATATCGTCTATTATTTCGAAATAGTGAGTTCGTTTGATCCTATACTGTACGAGCAAAGTGTTAACGATGGGAAGACCGATATACCTAGAGTGCATAGGGAGTGTATCGCTACATGGTTTGTGTATAAATTCCTTCATCGTAGAGTAAAATATCACATTACAAAGAGTTTTGTCAGCGAGCAGTCCACTTTATGTCGCACTATCTCCAGCTGTAGAGCTGACTGATTGATCATTGGTGACTGATTGGTGATTGATTGAATGGTGACTGGTGAATGTTGAGTGTAGGGCTGATGGAGTGAAGGAGGGACGGAGTGACAGTTATGCTGTATCTCCGTATATGTTCCGTATTGTAGGTGTTGTTTAGCCGTGGTGCCCATTTGGGTTGTGTTATACCCAGTGTGCTGCTGTCGGTGGGTGACGTTGGCCCGGAAGAAGATAAAGGTCATCACGTGGTGAAGAACCAAGGCTTCTGGACCAAGGGGTCTGCAGAGAACAAGAGATTCTATGGATTTTTAGGCAGACCAGGAGGGGCAGAGCGTTTGTAGTGGCTCCTCAACCATTCGACATAGCGTTGGGGTTGAGAAGACCTTTCGGATTTGTTCGACTCCGCAAGACATATGTCCCAATGTTTCATATAATTTTTCACTATTTTAGTGAAAATTCATCATTTTTTCACTATTTGAGTGAAAACGTGTCGTGTTTCATTATCTGAGTGAACTATATCATCTACGTGTGGAAATTGTCAATGTTTAAGTATTATCATTTTTCCATTGCTTTTTTACGTATTATCATTTTTTCCATTGTATGTGTGGAATCAGTCTGATTCATTAATCATTGTATCGTTTTACTATTCAAGGTTTTTCTTGCATGTCAGTTCCCATTTCATTTAAATGCTATCTGGTTCGTGCATATTTTGTTAAATATCCAATATTGGATTTTGTTGTCGCACGAATCAAACATAGTCTTTTTTCATTGAATCATTCATAAATAAATATTGTATTTTTGTCATCATTAAAAGTGTTCTGTTATAATCCGACCCCAACCCGGTTATCTTGTTGCAGGGCCACAAAGGGGACCAAAAAGTCAAAACGTCCTCTCTGACACTACTCTCTACTACTGTCAGGCCCATGTATCAAGAGTTTTTATCTAGTAATTTTCGCAATTTGGATGCATTTGTAGTATATTATGAATATTCGAGATTTATATTCAATTATAAATTATTAAAGGTGAGTTCAAGATAATGTGTCTCAGGATTATAGTGCAAGGACACGTCTTTACTTGTACATGCCACAAAAAGAATGAAACCGTTCCAACACACAAAAAATTAAACTATATCAGGTACGAATGTCAAAAGATGTTTGGTGATTAGACATGTGAAACATGAGTAACAACAATTATTATTCTTATGACATACAAATCAGAATTTGCATATTAACCGGCTATTTCAAAGACGTTAGATTAATTGTGTTTATGTCAGGTTTTGATTTTAAATAATTTGCATTGAGATTGTTCCTGCTGTTGTTCTTGTTGCTGCACATGAGCCATTGAAGGTTCCATAGTCCCGATGCAATTTAAGTGTCTTGTCAAAAGGCATTTCGGTATCAGGGAAGAGAGTGGGAGACAAATACAAAAGCCTTATTAACTGCATCACAGAGGTTCCATAAAATGAAATAAGTCCTTGATGGCAATATAGAACTATTGTTGTATCATTTGCATGAATTTCTATGGAGGGTTCGATTCGAATAAGACGGTGGATTGTTTAACTTACAATAACCATAAATCTATGTTTTGCATTGAAATACGAATAATTTTCACAAGATGCAAGAAGCGTGTGTGTATGTGTGTGCCTGAGTGTGCTTGTGTGTAAACGTGTATGTATGTATGTATGTATGTATGTATGTATGTATGTATGAATAGATTGATGGTAGTGGATCTAGGGATCAGCCAAGCCTACCTTTCGCGTGTCTCTGGCATACACAAAGTGTTATTATCTGCATATGACGTTTTTTCCTCTAATTTTGGAGGAATGTTTTCTAGTCAAGCTCCTCCCGATACGTACAATAACGACGGTAGCTTTTCAAACTGTAGCACCATATCTAAGGGAGAAATTCATGTCGATTTAGTTGCGGCTAAACAAGTATCAGTGGTTGTTTAGGCATTACCTGATAGAGTCATGATTTAACAAATATAAATGCCTCTTCACGCATACAAAATAATCAAATAATCATATACCGTATTGATAGGTCCTAGCTCAGGAATATATATATATATATATATATATATATATATATATATATATATATATATATATATATATATATAGTTATCGATGTGTGTGTGTGTGTGTGTGCTGGTATATGTTCTCATAGGTCTTGTGATACATACAATAATCCGCTGGTTTATAGTTGGTACAAAACTTTTTATTTTTTTATCTTCTGTTGTTCGTGACTGTGTAACCCGAAAGACACCGTTTTCAATTTGTTTCATACATATACCATTATATATAAATATATAGCCTTGCAAATTAAGATCAGCTCCACCCGACCCCGAGTGATCGGTGACGTTGATTCAGTTTGTGGTTTTAAACACCATTATATAATTACACATTTATAATCACATCTTTCCGCAACATTAGTGAGGACAGCTTGCGTCGACAATTGTAATGTATGTTGTTTACGGACATTCATCATTGAACTATAAATAGTAATGGAAGTATATAAGAAGAGAGCGAGCTACACAAAAGTATGATCTATGTTTCCGTTAACTTCATGTAAATAATAGTACTCAGTTTTCTGTGATGTTTAATCCTAATTTTGTATGTTTAAAAAGAAATGCTTAACAAACATTGCATTAACGAACCCACCGTGTTTTTATTTCTTCAGTACAAGTAGACAAGACCAATCCTCATTTGAATCTAATCACACTTGACCAGACCTGGTAAAGAGCAGAATTCCAATGATCATATGGATCGTTATCTACGATTATCTTTGGAAATATACAGCGCACCTTACATGTGACGCGAACATTGGTGTGCAGCCGGACTACAAAAATGGAATACTTAGTCCTAGGTAAGAGCCAAACGTTGAGAATACAAGCTTTAATTCAAATATTTTATGTTGATTCCTGGTTTCGGAACTCCTTTTGTTGTGGCGGGCAATGGATGTCGGACTAATTTCACTGAAGTTAATGCCAGGAGAATACAATATGTTCTCCTACTCGACTTCTGTCCAGTCATTTTGTCATTCGCTCAGATATTTGAGAAAAGAAAATGTATATTACTGGATCCGTCGCTTAAGAACACTGAAACTTACTTTTTATAATGTTTAT
>JAECUM010047384.1:0-14371 GCA_016617855.1 Megalonaias nervosa
AGAAATTGGTTTGGTCAGTAATCATGGCATCACACTCCATATGAATGATTTTACATTTCTGAAATTTTATTTTTGGCGGATGAAAACGATTTAATGGTAGGCCAAAAGTTCTTAGATTTGGGGCCAACAATGCGCCTTTCAAGACTGTCTTCTAAGCTTGATGATCCAGTTTTTCTGTTGTGAAGTTTCCCCACAATCGTTTAGTTTTATGTTGTTTAAATTTGTTATGGGCATACGCTTTTTATTTATGACCTTTCTAGGTTCAGAGTTGATGAGGGAAGGGGTCTTTAGCGGGTGTTTTTGATTTGTTGGACCTCCAATAGCAGTTTTTCATATGCCCAATATGTATCGTCAGAATCATCAATGTAATAGAAACATCATCATGGAAATGTTTCTTATCCAAATTTGTTAAACTTCTGAACGTGTTTGTCTCACGTCTGTTTGAAACAATATTCGTTTATTGTATTGATTGTTATGTCATGCCAGTCATTCATGTCACATTTGAAATGTATGCCCCCCCCCCCCGCATGGATTGTTGGTAACAATAGTATGGGGGGGGGGGGCAGTCTTTCAATCAGCAAGTAGTGTTCCCTGTAACATTTGCTACAGTTAAACATAAGAGTGAGTGAAGCTTGCTGTGCGGTGAGTGTATTGACCGATGGCCGTCTTTATATATGTACAAATAAGCATTTCAGTGGCATTTTAGACGTGCTATTTATTGGGAACACATTATATGGGTCAGTATAGAAATGAACTGTGCTATAAATTTATTATGATGTATTAAAGGGTTTACATTTATTTAAACCAAGTATTATGTGCAAAGAACGGTAACTGGAAACAAATACAATTCAGTTTAAATTAGTCAGCTCTCCAGTCACCATTGCCTATGTGTATAGATGGATTGATAAATCTGTGTTCATTAAAAAAATCTTTATTCTAATGGTTATTATCGTTGGCTTCGTTGCTGTGCTAAGGCGTAACTCTTGTCTCCTGTGAAATGAATGGTCACAAATAACAAACTTCCGTTTACTTTCTTCGCCCTCTTCGTGCGACATTGATCGACTCATGGATGTTCATGACCCGCAAAACTTGCACAAACATGAACAGGCTCGGCGCGAACGAAAAAGCTATTGACCGTACAAAACAACAACACATATAGCACTGACCTTACAAAACAAAAAGCGTGCCTCATCAAGATGTTCGAAACATTAGTGTATTTGTAACGTCATTTTCTCAAAGAGTGATGGTCTGTTGTAGTCGAAATTTGGATGATAATGTTGCAGATTAATAGTCCTACAACTTACAATAGCGTGAGTTGAAGTTTGCATGATAATATCACAGTTTAAGACAACTCAAAATTGCGTGAGTCAAAGTTTGCATGATAATATTGCAGTCTAATACAACTTACAATAGGGCCTAGTCCTACAACGTAAGACACATCACCCCGATATTTTTCTTGTGTGTGGGTGATGGGTCTTACTGCCTGACTAATGGCGCTGTGTAGCGTGTTTCGATGTCGATTAACAGTGTAACGAAAGTAAAATTTTCAGGAATATCACATACAACTGGCAACCAATAACGACGCTTTTCTACAAAGTAAAGTTATAATGTTATTGTCGGACTTTACTTACCCTGATGTCTTTTCTCTAATAAATTCAAATTCTCACAAAAGAAATGGACCTGTTTTCAAGTCTCGTTGGCCTACATTTCAGTTGGCTGGAAAGCGATGAAAGCCGGGAATGTCGAAATCGGGTTAGGTTGAAATATTATTCTTTAACGAAACGAATAAAAAAATATATTATGCCTATTGGAACTATAAGCAACGCTTCGTTTCGTTCAAGAAAGATATCCTCCACATGACCTACTTGAACATACTTCGGCATACCTCGACTACCGTCGCATTGCAACAAATTCAAATGTATGTCAACGGAACATGAAAATGCGTCCATTTACTAGTGTCATATTTTGATTCCACCAGGATAAAGACAGCACAGTAAGTATATTAATTACACATAAATTAGTGGAAGAGTGTCGATATAGGCCGCCAAGTGTGTGAGATATTCCTGAAACTTTCACTACTCGTTCCGATGTCAACGACATCGGAACACGCTATGCAAGGCCATTATTTGGGTTGTAAGACGTAGCACTTAAACAAAAACAACATGTGTCATGTCCTACATTGTAGGACTAAATAGGGCCCAGTGTGAGTCAACGTTTGCATGATGATATCACAGTTTAGTACAACTCAAGATTGATGAGTCGAAGTTTGCATGATAGTATCACAGTCCAATACAAATTCAAGATTCACCGGGGAATTCGTTGCTCGAAACTACGCAACAACTTTTTTCCCTTCCTATTTCTACTGTATCCCACCAATGAGGTTGAGGGTTTCTTTTCAAATAAGAGACTTTGCTGAACTTTAAAAGAGCCGCAACATTTATAAAACAAATTCAAGGACGCATTTACCGACTTGTCAATATGTCGGTTAATCAATACACATACTACCTATTTTCAAAGTATTAAAAAAAAATGAAAAAGATAAAAGTGTGAAAGAAAATTAAGTGTCTGAATTATTATTTCTTGAATTGAAAAGTCAAAATATTTGGACTCGAGCGTTTTCGGAATGGAGTTGTGAGTATCGGAAGTAGAGAAGGGTGACAGGAAAACGTGTGTGTGTGTGTGTGTGTGTGTGTGTGTGTGTGTGTGTGTGTGTGCATGTTAGTTGCCAGTCTGGTTTTCTGACAGTAATTGAGGATGACACTCGAAACTCAAACGTGACCTCCAGGATGTTACGGGGACAAATGGGAAATTAATATTAGGCCACCATGTTGAAATGTATATTTTTAACTGTAACAATATGCGTCGGTCTATACTCTAACGGAAATACCGTATTACGACACACGTTTCACACGAGCAGTCTGTCTATTTGTTCTATTTAGGCAAGAAATCTGAAATCGTCTGCATTGGATATGTATTCATAAAAATTGGTTCGTAGGTTGTTCACAGAAGGAGTTTGTTTATTTGCTCTACATAGGCGGGTAATGTGAGTTTGTTAGTCTGTCATGTCAGTGAACTGTCATATTTTGTTTAGATTCACAAATGGATGGACAAAAAAATCTGTACCCCAATCTAATGCCACTCCCCTCCCCAAACCTTCCTATTTTAATCAAACTTCCATACTAAGGTAGGATGTGAAATAACTTGTATAAAATCGAATTTAAAACCCATATCTGTAAGAATTAATTCTATAAACTCTCCCTCCCGCACATTCACCATAGAATCCTTATTATAAATACAGTCTAAATCTGTAACCTCTATAACGTCCTTACCATCTCCTACCCCTCTTTCTTTTTTAAGGAAATAACTTTAAAAAAAAAAAAAGCTATCATCACATTTGCTATTCCAGTAAATCTTATCATAATCTAGTGGAGAGTCAGAAGAAATAAAAGATAGGCCATCATTTTCTTTATTTTCTTTTGCAGTATTATAGGACAAGGAGAAAAAAAACATTAAGTTACCCTTTTCATGAGTTTTAAAGACAAGGGTAAATTCATGTACAAACACTAACCCAGCATATAATGTCCCCATCCTCCCCATTGTTCCTATTGTAAACCAAATGCTATCCCATTTACGCCGGGTGGGAAATAAAAGAAGGGCTATAAAACAGAATTTAAAACCAAACTAAATGCATTTCTGTCTCTCTTATCGCATTATGATTTGCCCCTTATAAAGTTACAATCTCAACCCCATTCTATAATGTACACACCCTCCCCTACTCCCCTGTTTTAAACAAAGTTGTCGTCACTGTTACTATTCTCATTATCCCTATATTACCAGTGTAAGAAAAAATTAAAGTAGGTCACCACTTGTTTTCTTTTGAGGTATTATAGGACAAGAGAAAATAACATATCAATTTCTGAAGACAAGGGTAAATTCACGTAAAATTCTCTGCCCCATCTATAATGACCCTTCCATTCATACAGGGTAGGATGTAAAAAAAAATGGGTTTAAAATAGAATTTAAATTTCTTTAAAGATAAGTTATTTTTCTATATTCCTTACCACCCAATGATCCCTCTTATAAATAAAATAACAAGCTCTACCCATCTAATAATGTCCCTACCTTCTCCTGCCTTCCCATTTTAAGCAAAAATACCATCCCATTCACACAGGGTAGGATGTAAGCTCTACCCATCTAATAATGTCCATACTCTCTCCTACCTTCCTATTTTAAGTAAAGCTACCATCCTGTTCACACAGAGTAGGATGTAAGAGTTATATAAAAGTAGAATGTGTAACCCATATCAATAAAAAATACCATCCTTATAAATTCTCTATGGTCCCTAGCATCATAAAAGTTAAAACCTCTGCTCTCTTCTGTTATGTCGCCACGCTGCCATACTCTCCTAAAGAGAAAGAGAGAGAGAGAGAGAGAGAGAGAGAGAGTGCCTTACTCAACAGATCACACAAATTATTATTATTATTATTATTATTATTATTTCATGATATGAGAGAGAGAGAGAGAGAGAGAGAGAGAGAGAGAGAGAGAGAGAGAGATTAACTTATTAATAAGTTTCTAAAGACAAGGGTAAATCCTATGTGAGAAATGGTCATTGGCATATTTTTTATTGATCAACAAAACCAGTACTATGTCATGAAACATTATTGAATGAACGCAGTATGATTTGTCATGTGTGCCACAAATCTAAGGTATATTAAATACTGTCCGACTGTATTGCGTATACTCTCAGCTGGCAAACGTACGTGTCAAACAACTGACAATGCTAGCTGGCAAACGTGCGTGTCAAACAACTGACAAGGCTACAGTTCCTAAACCATGCACTTGCAAATTTTGGCTGATACAGCAAATTTTAAAAGGGTATCTTAATACGGAACAAATACAATTATAATTTAAATATAGATAATTCCATACGAAGTTCAGCTGTGTGTGTGTGTGTGTGTGTGTGTGTGTGTGTGTGAGAGAGAGAGAGAGAGAGAGAGAGAGAGAGAGAGAGAGAGAGATGGTATCTTACCGCGGAACAGATACAATTATGATTTAAATATAGATCATACCATAGGAAGTTCAAGCGTGTGTTTTTGAGTATATGAGAGAGAGAGAGAGAGAGAGAGGTATCTTAATGCTGAACAGATATAATTATGATTTTAATATAGATCATCGGAAGCTAAAGTGTATGTGTGTACGCGCGCGCATATGTGTGTGTGTGTGTGTGTGTGTGCAGGGAGAGGGGTATCTTGAAGTGGGTATCTGTGATTATCTTATTCGTATTTTTAAAAAAATGAAGGCATACAGAAACTTACATTTCTGCTATATTTTCCATGATAAGAAATTTTATTTTTTTAAAAGAAAACGCTTAAAAATCTGACATTTTTAACACAGTGAGTTTTTTTTTTTCTTCATGCACAGATAAAGCTTCGGTGGCATGCTTTTAAGGATATACCGTTCACAAATTAGCCACAACGAATCTAATGTTAAATAAAACCCAAGAATTGTAGTCATTAACACGCACACGACACTTCGTCCAAAAATTCGAATGAATCCTTTCCTATTATGGAAACAGCTCTTTGAACGGTATTGGATAATCCGCTTAGTCATTCACTTACTACCATGGAATTTGCTCCAACACTGCTGACAGAACTCGTGGCATAGCAATATAACGTTGTGTGATCAGGAAGTAGCATTTATTTATTGTTAACGATCTGATACGCTTTTGCCGAAGGCCGAGTAACGATTTGATGATTGGACCAGCATACAATTTTGTGAGGACCCGCAGTTTTCATAAAAAACTTTTGATCTTGACCAGACTTTCAATGTTCTTTTAAGAGGTTAATGTTCACCACATGATTGAAATGACACGATAATTCAGTCTCAGTCATCTCACATTACACATACTACGAGGTTCTTCTGGTTTGTCTCTGTACTGGTAGCCATAACTTTAAGGTCGGCCACTGGCAAAACTCAAAATGGTCTCTTCGGGATGTTCGTCCATTCGTGCTCCTAAACAGCTGTCCTCGATGGATGGGCGATAGCCTCCAGGTCGATCAATGTCATTGCAACTGCCGGTGTCGAAGTTGTTGTTGTCGTTGTTGTTGTTATAGGGTTTAACGCCATTTTCAGCACAAGATAGGCTCTACATGGCGGCAGTATAAATGGGGGAGGAAGAACCAGGGAAAACCCCGGAACCACCGACCCACGAGAAGCTATTGGCAAGCTTTCTCAAGTACCCACATTGGCTGAGCCTGAGACTCGAACCCACGCAGGCAGAGGTGAGATGACAGCAATCCGTAACTGTGAGCGCTTTAGACAACAAGGCCACTCGGGGTACCTCCGGTGTCGAAGTAAAGAACCTTGTCTCCCAAAGGTTACAAAAACGGAGTACAATTTTAAACGAGCATTGGCTTCACATACGCTACAATGATGACATTTTCAAGCTATTGGGATGGTGCAAACTCTGGGATTTCTTCGTAATTGACGTATAATATTCCTTTATCGTCGACTAGTTGAGGATAGACATGGATCTACCAAGTGTTACGTCTTTTAAAATATTAGACCTTGAACAAGTTTTCCCCACAAACAATTCAGCATGACTTTTGCGAACGATCCTTCGTTCTTTTCCATGTCTTCCAAAGTGATGCGTTTACCATTCTTTGAACGCGTCTTTATCGTCTGTAACGTGTCGAATTTGTATAAGTATTGAACCTTAAAACTGAATACATTGTGCATTAAAATTTTATTACAGTCAAGCCAGCAAGGTCTTTGTGAAGGGTCACTTCGACCTTTTTTCCATGTCAATTGTTAAACTTGAAAGGCCAGCATCTACGGCTCATTTAGAATTGACCCGGGCATCGCAACGCTGTCCTAGGAAAGTAAACATTAAAGTTGCCGACCATATCCGCTTGATGGGAACCCCATGTCAAATAGTCATTTTACAAAGGGAAGTTGGTATGCATCGTATTTCTCAGATTCTAGGCTGTCAGAATCTGACGAAAGAGATAATTATCTTCGGGAGAAATTAGTAACCGCTGGTTACGATTGGTCAGTTTAAATTAAGGCGTACACCTTGGAAGTAATGTTGAATTTAAAAAAAAACGATCTTGGTCGAATTTCTTTAGTCCGAGATTTCCTGCGAGAGGACAAGACTCGATTGACTCGGGGGAATAACTAAAGAATAGTACTTTCCTCGTTAAAACAAATAAAGGGACCAGGCGGCTGTCTTGTAAGAAAAGATAGGCTTTAGTGCTAGGACGCACAATTTCTTGAAGAAAAAAAAAAAAAAAACAAAAAAAAACAGCATTAAGGGAAACAGCTCTCTTGAAGAGTCGCGGACAGTACGAAGACGGAAGTCCGATAAAGAGATGAAGCGTTCAGAATAGAAAGATCAAGGAAAATCAACGTATACACGTGAAGGTGGGAAGACGTGTGATACACGGAGACAAGGACAGGAACCGACGCTAGGTGATGCAAATCAGGCGTGGACATTGTGCTCTTTTCACCACTCCTTATCATGATGTAATGAATCCATAGTAGAACACTGTTATCGAAATTCTGTTAACGTAAATTTGTTTGAACTGAAGCTGACACTATTAGTTGTTATTGATTAAATTGTTATTTTCTTGTCTAAAGGGGGCTCGTATTGTATTATTTCTTCTCAATAGTCTTGCTCAGTTCTCGGTTGATGTTCTATCTATCCACTCACACCGTGCAATAAAATCGATGGAGGTCATCCTCTAGATAACAACAGAAAAATCAAATTAACTACCCCTCTTCACTAAGAGGGACAGCGTTACATCGTCTGAAGTCAGACACTAGGAAGAATAACCTCTAGCTGGTTGTTTCCGTTTCAGACGTTCGTTGGCTTAGTCTGAAAACGAACCGCATCATTCGAGTCATTTTGGTGGTATTACTCTGTCGCAGGAAAATGTCAAATTTCGTACGCTTTTTAACAGTTGGTATCCACAATCGTGAATATAAAACGATCCATTACTCACCTACGTTCCTGTCAACGCGTATTCTTGGTCACTGTGGCAATATCGTTGGTCTTGATTAAACTTTTCAGGACGCGTACGGCAGAAAGGAAACATCATTGTTCCGTGACAATGGTGAGGTAAAACAGGATAGTACTAGGTCGTCTAGTACAAGGTCGTCTATAGCAAAACTTTACATTTGATCAAACCTTCGTACGTGTCGACACTCCATTATTGTGTACGACTATTTTGCAGGAGGATATACTTTGTGGGAATTCGATTTAATTACAGGCCAAGAAAGCGACTTGGAACAATTCCATCCTATAAAATTGGACCAGCCTTATGTGGAGCTTCAGTTTGCATTATCACAGGCAAACGCAGTGAACGTCATCTTCTATGCGGAATTTGACAATACTCTGGAAATCAACAGATTGAGATAAGTGATCCTAGACTGTTAGAAAAAAAAAATGTAACACACAGCTACGAAGATAGGAGAAGAGGATGTTTTCTATCCAGAACAATACCAGTCACAAACCACAAGTAAAGAAGAAGAAGACAAATATACAGTCATGATGTTAGTCTTCTGTTTTACTCCTGACTTAGCTGGAATTATAGGCCTAACCAGAGAACATAGTTATGGATATCAAATCGATCATCCTAGTCATAAATAACACGACAGCTTGGTCCCTGTTTTGCTATAGATGAGGAAGTAATGTGTTCGCCAGAAGCGAGAAGCGAACTTACAGGAGTGTTTTGGCGCCCTAGGAGGTCTTTTCCTGTTTGAAGCCAAATATCTTTTCCTGCTTTCATGAAGGCTACGTTAGGACTACTTTTTGAAGAAATTCTTTTCCTTGCACTAAAGATGTATCTTTTAAAGCATGCAATCCCCTAGTCACCATCGGTTTTAAGACGGGTGCCATCGTACATAAAGCTGATTTTAACACATCTCCTAAACCACGACCTCGTTGTCCAGCGACTCTTTGATATATATGATACATCTGTTACAATTCACTGGAGAATCAGTTATCGAAGATATCGTTTCATCGTGATATCGTTTCATCGTGATATTTTGTTTTGTAGAATAGAATATTCTGTCCAAGATCTCCTATTATTCACGTTGTCAAAATACGATTTACTGGCAGGAAGATAAGGATGTTGTATCAATTTTCGGTGAACGTGACACGTATTCCTACTTTATTATAAGCAGGTATGGCAGATTCCACTTTGGAAAGAATGACTCTCTGCAACGGAGTGGCCGTGTTTCCCACGACACTGTACTCGACGACATGAAGGTACTCAAACAGCAAATTAAGTCCTTAGTTGAATTCGATTATGAGGCGAAATACTTGTAGAATCGATAATTCTTGTGACTGTCGTTCATAGGTCCGAGAGGTGTTTGCACACCGAATAGCAAACAAACCTGGAGAGAATGTAATAGACATCGTTTTGCCTGCAGAAAAATACATTTTAAGACTATAAACAATTTCTTGATACACGATCTGTATACTTTTTCGAGTATTGTCTACCGCTTCGCCAAACTCATCATTGAAAGTAGCTATAATAGTTTCATTTTTGTCCAAGTTTTCTCGGACTTGTTCGTTGAGGATATCAACGGTGAAAGTGTTTTGACCCTCGATGATATTCAGGACTTGGCATAAATGATTTCTGTCAAGCTTCTTCCCAATAAACCTTGTGATCTAACTTTATGGCCTGAGTAATTTGGAAGTGAAACAACATAAGGTGTTGATGGAAAATAACATCCTTAGATCTATCACTGGCAATGTTAATAAAATTGGTTGTTTATAATTCGACGGTTCATGTCTCTGAGGAGTAACACCTTGTCAAAGGAGATTGATTTTCCCAACGTTCCAAAAAATGGGCAGCTATAGTAATTGGAAGAGTTGCTGTTGTTGTCACTGGCATTGATGAAACTACCGTTGTTGTTGTTGTTGTCATTGGCATTGGTGAAACTACCTTGTTGTTGTTGTTGTTACTGTCGGTGCACTTCAACAGAGGATTGGAAAGAAAATAACCAAGAGAACTGCTGAGTTGTGGCTGTTTTTGTTGTTCTTGGAGAAAAGAACGCTGAGAAGGACGTGTAGCTGGTTTAACAACATGTTTGTAACTTCTACTTCTTTTTCAAATCTATGATATGTGAAGCAGCTATCTAAGAATCGAAACAGGGCTGATATCTTTTCTAACAAATTATCACTTCTTGAAGTCGATGTTTTCCCGTTGTAAGTGTTCTTGGCTCGAGAATGCTTTCGATATCATAAACGTTGTCCTCTTTCTTGGTCACTCGTTGTAACTCAGGCAAGTCAAAAGGTCCTTTTAACACTTCTTCGTTCATATCTTTCAGTCCACGCACTTGTACAGAGACCCGAAACAATGCTCTTGTTCAGTTAAGTAACATAGACTTTGCCAAAAGTCTATTTTGTTTTTCCAACGCGAACCCAATCTCTGGTGTCTAAACTTCTTTCTTTTATCTGTTCTTTGACATTCCACAATAAATCAATAAAACACCATCACTTCGTTTTCAGGTATCACTTCTTCTGGTGCAGATCCGATGCTACGATGGTATGATTGATCGTAAGTTCACTAGACGTGATAAAACGTCAATATATTTGTGTAAAATATCTTTATATACGTTCTTTCAACGTTCTTTGAAAACGTTTCACGACTCAAGCGTTTGCTTCAATATTTTCAATAGTGAAAAAATGTGTCTGATTTCTTTTTGAAAAGATTAATTCGGAAATTCGGCCTTTTTGTTCGTTGCCATCGTACAGGACGTATACCACCTTGTTTCAAGACCAGTTTTAAAGCTAGCACTAATTCTGGACTTTTTTTAGAAGTCAAAGGAGCTGCCTAAGGTAATTTTGAAAACGTGTCAATGACACAAAACAAATAATCATAACATGATTGTACGACACCAAATGAGAGACATCCGCTCAATCGGCTTGCCATTTACGGTTAATGCTTCCATCAACTGGATTTGTGTAACGTTTACGTCGATTTCATTTGTCGTCGCGTTCGTAAGTTATGCAAATGTAAACTTACGAGTTTGGTTTTTGTGGCGCCAACAATACAAGCAGGATTGTAGTAAATTCTGGTGAAATGTGTATCCATGTGGTTTGCTGTTGTTGCTGCTGAAGAAGAAGTCGACCACTGTTCGATACTGCTTTTAGGTTATCCGTGTGGTAATTTGGATAGCGATCCTTGACGTGTCCGGCGAGGACGTTTAGTAGTAGTATTCATTGGTTCTTTCGTTACGTTTTCTGGATTTTACTTTTCATTTCTTTCTCCTTTCTTTTTTCTACTCCTGAAGATGGTGTTGACATCAAATTTTTGACACAAAATTTCGTTTTTTTTTTTCTCGCTGGGATTAGAGAATGGTGTCTACAAGATTTGACTAAAATCAGACATATTCCCATCGTCTTCGCAAGAAATTCTTCTACAAAATAAATGGATTCTACTTGACTCTTTTTCAGTAGTTTGTAAGCTGTTTGTCACGCTTTGCAAAATAATAAGATACGTCGTGGACGACTATCGAACACATTTGATTTTGTATTCAATCACACGTCTGACAAATTCGCTTTTCCATAAACCTCAAGGTCTTGCAATCAGAATGTCAAAGAGATCGTGTAAATACCGTACATATCAACTTGACGATCTGACTTTTCGCCAGTCAGTTTGTGAATGGAGGAGCATAACAATTGTGTTTATAATTCCGATATTCCATCAACGACACAAGACATTTTATGCATTTAATAAACTTTTAAGAGTTTATTTTCACGATATTGTAACACAACCCAAACATAATTACGGGTCAAAAAGAGACAAAATCAATGTTTTTCTTTTCTTTGATCAGTGACAAACAATGTCTTTGGCAAAGTCAAACTACGAAATTAAAACACAAAAATAAATAAGGCATAGATCACTCACTACATAAATAAAGCATACATTATAGTCACTATAGCTGAATATAAACAGGTAAGATTATAACATTTCTATCTTTCCGCATAACATCTAATATATGTTAACGATGCCTCCATCAATCAAATCTTTGTGGAGTAAATGTCCTTTAACCTCACCGGGGACATAATTTCATTCTTTTCTGTCTCTTCACCCATTGACTCTACGTCAATTCGTTTCTTTAATGTTTTGGTTTAATCATCCACCTCTTGCTAGCAAGTATCGAATCGAAGACTTTTGCAGTCACATACATCCTTCCAGTGGCAAATCTGTTGGCGTAACCACACTATACACACTGCTTGGTGAGTATGAGAGTCAGCAAAGTCTTCACACGGAGGCAGACAACTCGTTGTCATTATTATTCGCATGACTTTTAATGTTTTTTTCGTGCACAGATCAAGTTTTGGTGGTCATAGCTTTGCATGTGCTATTCATACATTTGCCATAAAATATTTGCTGGAAAACGAAATCTAAGAAATGTAGTCAGTAACACACACGCCACGCATCGTTCAAAATTCAATGAAATTAGCAGTCTGGTGGAATCGGCTATTTTAACAGTACTTGATAATCCACTATGTCTGGAATACTGTCGTTGCCTTCCTTCTACGGAATTAGGTGCAGCATTAATGACAAAAGTCGTTGCATTATAAGTCTTAAAATGTCTTCGCGAGTGAGCAATGCTGAACAATTTGAAAATTTTCAAAGTAAACAGTCTTCTTATAGCATTCAGACACCAGTGATTAAAACATTTATATACTATTCTGGTTGCAATTGTTCTTTGCGTTTCACTTGAATCATGACAGACTCTCTGTACATGCGCTCACGTTCGCTTACGCAGTTCCGGTGGCAGATTCTGAATATGATCTTCTGAACTGTCCCTTTACAGGAATGTCTTTTCTGATGAAATATCTACACGTTTGCCAAATGGACTCTCTTGGTAAGGCAGATCGAAGACATTCAGCCATTTTCACACGACTTGTCACACTTCGTGGAGGAATTTCGTTTTTTTTTTTCTTTTTGTGCCGATACTTTGTTGAAAAAGTTTTTGTTCTGGTATTCCTGTAAGAATAAAACATATTTTCCTGGACTTCGTTCAATGGAACTCTGAGCAACACTGCAACAGTTTAGATATAAGTCGAGACATCCAAAATCCTGCCGCGTACATGTAGTCGTTTATGAAATTTCTGACCATTTTGAATATCGTCAAAATAATTAATTTGTTTATAGCATTCACACAGCGACGGTTTATACGTCGATATGGTAAAGGATCAAAATGTTCCTTGCATTTCACTTCAATCAATGCAAGTTCACTGTAAAATGCGTTATGGCATAGCAAGAGATACACTGTGAATTCTCTCTTTTCAAGTATCCATGAGGATAATAATCATGGCCCACGAAGGAAAGGTAGAGGAGCACGGAGACCATCTGACATGTTCCAGGAAAGCTGACTTTGTTCTTCCATTCGTGGATCTTCACACCACAACTGAAACACTGTATTTGGTCTCCGCGTGCTAAGTAGTCAAATCAGCTCTGGATGAAGTTTTTGGGGGTAATCCATCCAGATCCTTAAGCCATCATTTGAACGTGTTCAATCAACGTTGAAAGTCACAAGAGCCAAGCAAAGCCACAGGAAACGTGCATATACCGTTGATTTGTAAATCTCTGTTAGCAAATAGCATCCAGAATGGCTTTCTCTTGATTATACTTCGACAAGGCTGATTTTGATTGCATGTTTCAGCGTATGTACGGCAGAAAGATACATAGGTTTTCCATGACAATGATGAGGTAAAATAGGATGGAACATTTGACATTTGATCAAACGTTCGTATTGGCGAATATGTTCTTTGTCAGTGTGTTCTGTCAATATTTCATGGTGACCGGTGGGGAATCGAGAGCATATTTACACACTCATGGATACAAAGAACACACGTAGATGTATTTGATTTGCTCATCGTGAGATTCGTTAACGTCGTGCAGCAAAAACGTAACAGTGATCCATCATCCAAACAAACTGTCGTGTGAATTTAAAGGTTCGACGGTACGTTTAAATTCTGGACCGGTCTTGAAACGTTGATCTAAGTCTTGTTCCCACATTTAGATGACTTGGTATCGATGACTTTCTAAAAATCTGGCGTCATTTATATGTTTGGTCGTACAACCCGTCCAGGACGGGCTCTGAGAAAGGACATTTCAGGTCTAGTTGAGAAAAACAGGTAGTGCATCCAAAAAATAAACATTCTTGAAATTCATAGACGTTCTGTGGATTTTTAAAAATCTCACCCATTTTTCTCCACATTTGCTAGCATGTTGTATCCATTTGTCGTCTCTTTCACACAAATAATGGAGCTAGCGCACAAAGGTTTGGCTGAATATGGACGTTTAACAGAAAAATAAGATTGAGATGATGATTTGACGTC
>JAECUM010047385.1:0-25207 GCA_016617855.1 Megalonaias nervosa
GCTGTATGACCCGTCTTAAACTATTATTCAGACATTTGTCAAATGACTCATAAGGGTCTTGAACATTTTACTTAACCAAACAACAAATGGTTTCATGATGCATATTCATGTTATTACTTCTTAGTGTGATCTTATCACTTTATAATATATTGTTACAGTCTTGTATTAATTTATCAATTAGTCGTCGTAATACAAAATAGTATATCGCTCAAAATAAAATTTGCAAGTCAACAAGAATGCACACAGGGTTTGACCTCGAGGTATCTATGTTGATTTTAGTTACTACCAAAAAGGACCGCATTTATTAAAATTTAAAAAGAACAACCAACATACATGAGCGATTAAGTGTACATAAACATAATGCGTATCAATGTCGTTGGTACAAAATGATAATATTTGTTGCCCGGAACACCGTTAAATATATTATGGTATGTTATTAAAATGGGTAAATACTTAAAGGACCTTTCAGCATAAAAATGCTCTACTTTTGAGGGAATCAAACACTTTGTATATAATCATTTTTCAGTCTGTTGTTACTCTTCTAAGAATTAGAGAACCATGAATTATGCAGACAGGAACCAAAGCAAACATTTATTAAGAAGCCAGTGTGTTCATCTTCGACGTAAAAAGTTTTACTAAAGCAAATATTCTGTTTTATATACGAATATTGTCTAACAGTATTATGTCATTTGTTCCACTATAATATCCAATAGTAAAAGCATAGTCGGCTTTATTTTGTACAAGACAAACAGGACATTATACAATATTTCCAGCATCCCTTCTTTTCGAGGACAAAATAGAGATATTGTGATTGAAAAGCATCTAAACACAAATACTAATCGATTAGTATGAATGCAAAGAAGAACGAGGCAGATTATTTTCAACTTATTGTTTCTTTAACATTCAAGTTTAGTCTCTATTACCTGTAGTATATATAAAATCAATGCAAAATCTCATGACCATCACTTTCGTCATCTGGACAATACATAATCGTCAGCATAAAATATAATATATACCTTTAAAATCATACAATATCCTCCCTAATATTCAAATGACACACCACTGCAACGTTTGCCTGGAAGAATCTATTCTAAACAATTAACCTTGCCAAAAATTTAGGCAGGTGCAATATTTCCGCCTTGCATAAAAACACATTGAAAATCTGACAAATCAAACACTGATTTATTCACATACACTAATGATTTAATATGTTCTAATTACGTTAATCAATTTACCACAAACATTATTTAGAAACAACCTTTTTCTAATGCCTGTTCCCACTCACGTAGAATGTCTAATGATCTTCAATATCAACCAATGCTCCACGTAGTTTACTGTTCTTGTTTTATCGAATTCACCAGTGGTGTATATATATATATATATATATATATATATATATATATATATATATATATATATATATATATATATATATATATATAATAACTATATATATATATATATATATATACCAATGATTTCTCAAGCGGAATAATGTTTATTTAAAAACAAAACAAAACCAAGTCTGATTTTTCGTTAAAATACATGTAATTTTTAACGAATCGGTAGATTTCATATTTAAAATAGTGCCAAATAATTTATTAAAAATATTCTGTCGTGTAACAGGCCGGTAGTTCGAAGTAAGTGTTGTATCAACTGTATATACCTTTTGTATTTTCCCCATAAAACAAGATTATTGAACAATGACATAATCCAAGACATGATTTGAAAAGAGTGATATAAATATATTCAAACAGTGTCAGCATTTTTTATATACTCAGTTATTAGGTTGTACTTGAAAGGAGGTAACATCCTCGTTTTCAGAAGATGTAATGTGGAGCAAAGAGCAGTTAAAATTGACGTCTTCCCGATTTTCAGCTTAGTTTTCTCTTTTAAAACTTCCAGTTACTGTCATATATTGTTTGGGTCTGACTTGCAAGCTTGAACATTATTTTTAACCCCCCTGTTAGACTGATTTATAATGCATCGGAGAATATGCCACAGGTTACTTAAACCATCTTTTTCGGAAATTTGTTACGTAATAAATTGTACCTAAGATCTTCAATAAGTCCAACGTTTGCGTCGACAATATTATATGCAAAGTTGTAATTTCGGTGTCTCCCATCTCATAAATAGTTTTGAAATATTGTCAATTGTCTATTAAGCAAAATGATTATTTTTAATAGAAACCTCACACTGACAGGCATATGATCATAATATAACACATTTCATTTATACACATTCAACTTGGATATGTTGCGTAGAGCTATAACTGATGATATAACAGATTCAATAACACGTGCCATTATATGCGCAAAATGACCTATTTATCTCGTCCATTACGCTTGGTTAGAAACAAAATAGATTCAGAGATACATCAAGTGATATTTATATGAGTCTTTGCGTTTCTTTGTTTCGGATTGTAAGGAATATCCGATCCTAGAAATGTCAAAACAGAACTGGCACATAATCATCTGTTAAAAAATCTGTTACTCATGCTGATTTTATCAAAAAAAATCAGAAATTATTCCTCTGCGTGCAATATATTTGCCCAACAGGAACATATATATATAGCATACAACCCAGTCAGTGGTTTCCTTTTTCCACTTACGACCCTACTTGCTATTTTGAAATCGACAACATTCCTCCGTTAAGTACCAAAACAATTGTTAGATAGCTTAAATCAAATAAAATATTTGCCAGCAATCGGCTTTTCAAAGACAAAATATTTTTGAGGATAATACATGTAATAATGTCGGAGTTTCGTAGAGCATTATATTTCCTTTCTTGCATATGTGTTATGTTGTTTAATTTGTGCAACACTACACATTAAGATTATGACCACTCATCTATACATATAAATATTCATATGGTGAGCAATGAAATCCTATTTCAAGTCATGAAAGGCATTGTGGGAAGGCTCTGAATAAGAAAAGAAAACAAGAAATGGGTACCAAAATAATAATAATACTGATGTTGATATTGAAAACTGACCGTTTTCTCCTGTACACACATTCAGTTCAATGCCAGTTACATCTGCAAAATGAATTTCTAATATTTCCAACAAGGACAATTGACGTTTGAAGTGTTTGTTGAACAAGTATACGCTGTTAACAATTAAGGAGACCAACTGATAATTGTACAGTTTACATTTTGACAAAAACACTTCAAGAATATTTTTTATTATAGTTATGGAAATTTGTGTTTGTAATTATATAAACTACTTACGTAATTAGAAGGATCTCTATGCTGAGAAAATCGCTCCCTAGTTTTCGATGAAAATACTCCCAGAGCTGCAACGTAAAGTGTATTGAGTTATTAGCTAACGTATACATCATATCTTATGCACTGCAATTTATATACATGATTTTCAATACTAGTTAAATTTTCGGAAACTTAGTTACCAATGTAATATCTCTTTTCTTAAAAGTCTCCTTGCTTTTGAGTGTGGCAAAATAAAGTTCTAAATGAAATTGTTATCCGTGCAGAAACAGTCATTGGACCCAAAACAGGCATTTAAGACAACATTTTGTTATCCTTAAAGAAACAGTCATTTGACCCATAACACGCATTTAAAACGTTTCATATTCGGCAAAGTGACTCATTTGCTTTTAAATATCAATATATTTTGCAGATTATCTTCTGATGGCAAAACGCAACAGTTTGTTCATCGACAGCATCAATATTATTTTAATGCCTATTATGCTTATGAACTCAGTTGTGTTAAATACCATAGGACTTAACACCGAAACACATGTTTGAAAGCTTTATTCAGTAATCCCGAGGCAGTCATAATGATAACGTCCAAATAAAATGAGAAGTTAATGCTATTAGTAAGTTATAGTTGTACATACATGACAACCAATCCTTCCACAAACTAGGAGACTTAAAGTTTTTATTTCATTAAAATTAATAATGTTGAAGTAAAATAACTTTTTCACAATTGGTTATGTAGATATTAATAGCTTGTAGAATACTTCTATTGAACATGTATATAAATGTCTTGCATATGCATTTATTTTATATTGTTACAAGTTTTATCTACAGGTTCTAATATATGTTAATTTATATTGTGCATGTGTGATCTCATGAATAACTTCGAAAGTGTTCATAGTTTACCAGTCTACGATATTTATCTAAATATTGATTGTATCATAAATATATTCATAACTTTCATTGATAGTCATTATATTTAGATATGCACAAAAGTAGGAGACTTTTCCTTTAAATCAAACATTTCAATCGATAGAAATTCTCATATTATATCCATACGTATGGTAAATAGTTTTCGAAAGAGAAACAGGTACTGCAATTATTTTAGGTATCGCACTTTGAAAAGTGCAATCCATATAATTACACTGATTTATTGTTCATCGAAGCAAAGGTATTCGAATAGTTTTGTGCAACATATTTTACATTTTTGTGGATCAGGAGCATTGGATCTAATTACATTATATCTTCGCCTGTTGCTACATGTATCAAGAAGATGCCATAGTCTGCAAGAGATCCTTCTTAAAACGTTTGATGTCTTTGCTTCTTTTTGCAATATCTTTGTTGATGATCTTGGCGTTAAATATATCTATACGATCAGATAGCCTCAAGTCTTATACGATACAGACCTGAATTGTATAGACTAACAATAGAATTTTATGCAAGGGAGCAAACTTTATACATCTGTCAACCATTTGTAACCTCAGTTTTGAATATATAATGTTAAAAAATCCAATTCCATACTTTAACATCCCGTTTTCAAGTCGATCAAAAAGTATTTATGCAAAGGAGAATTCAACAGCAACTTAAATAGTCTTTTGTTATCACATAACGTATTGTAAAAACATGAGCATACGGCCTCACGTACCGCTTGACACTCGAGCTAACATCTCAGCATATCAGACTTGGTAGGGCTATTTTTGAACAATATAAAATCCCTACACACGTTTAAACTTGGCATTGTTGTCAGCGCGATGTACATTCTTAAAAACGTAAAACAAAGTTACTTGATTTGTTGTTACATAATGAATTAAATAGAAACATATACAATGAAAATAAAAATGATAAAATGTGAAGTGTAGTATTCCTATATCTTGAATGAAAAAAAATACACATACACTCACAAGGCAAGAAGTTTCCACCATTTGTCATTATTCTGGATAATAAAATTGTTAAAAGATGACACTTTTGCCTGTGTGATTATCAGTCGGAAAAATGCGACAACACCAATCGGTTTTGTGCGTAATTTTCTTCTAGTACAGAGGTAGCTTACCGTCGTATTGACCGCCCTGTAGTATTTGTAGTAAGTACTGGATGCGTTCAGGCTTTCATTAAGCATTGGCATAAACGTGAAGTTTAGCATTAATGTCACCGAATATGTCGTCTCATCAGGTGTACAATTAGCCCCATTGTGATGAAATCCCAAGAAACATGAACAGTTGTAACTTCCGTTTGTGTTCATGCAAGTCTGTTGGCAACCAGACGTTTTCTTGAAACACTCATCGATATCTGAAAAAATCATGATTATCCACAATATTGATAAATAAAATCTGCTAATGAAGGACTGAAACTATGTTTTAATTTTTCTTAGCGTTAAATCCACAGATTTTACAGCCCATTTGTTCATTATATTCATTCTAAATGCATTTGAAATAAGGAACTTGCAAATTTATATTGTGGAACAAAAAAGGAAAAAATTAGTTGCACTAAATCTTGCGCTGTCGACATATATATTACCTAGGAAACCTAGAATATGATCAAAATACTGTCCATTTGCCAGCACGTTCAACACCTTATATTTAGCATCAATAAGCCCATATTCTTATATGTTAACTTTGGAAATTATGTTTCGATAAGTAAAGAGGATCACATATAGTTCATAACTGGCATAGTGTACTACAAACAATTAAATAAAAAAGAACAATATCACAAAATTGATAAGATACCAAAGCAAATGTGTCGAACCCACAATACATTTATCTTATATCTATTTCAGTTCTCTGTTTTCGTTACGCTTAGAAATATCAATATAAAGATAGAATGTTAATTCCTCTGAAGTATGCATAACACTGTCGTTCATCCATTAGTTGTTTGGAAACAAATGTATGCCACTTCATCTATATAAACTTAAAATATTATTTGAAACGCCTGATAATATTTTCACTCTGTACATATAGCCTTTAAAACCATATTATAACATCTTAGGACCAATGCTTGAAACACTTAGCATATACGGCCAAAAAATATAAAGTGTTCAGAACACTCCTTACTTACCATCCGAGCAATTAGCTCCACTCCAGCCAGATGTACAATTACAAAAATAAGAGCCATTTGTATTATTGCAGTTTCCACCATTAAGACAAGGTTTCAAGACACACTCGTCAATGTCTGAAATGATCAGTAATAATTACAACACTTTTTTCTGCAGCATGTGCCATTATTTAAAGTATTTCGATTATTATAGATATTAAAATATAATTTCGAAATTGACAAAACAACTTAATATATGTAAACTTGAATCATAGTACTTTACAATAGAAAAAGCACTGAAATGACTTTTATACCCATTATCATCCTGAAAACTACCATTCTTTTCCACCAGCATACCTTGTTTGCACAATGATTATAAAAAATTAAGTATTTAGAACTGAACAGAAATATTACTTTATATATTCTTTAGTTTGTTCAGGCTTTCATTACCGGGATAATACACCTAATAAAAACCTACATACCATCCATTAATAATAAATTATGTCAATATATGAAATATAATTAAATATATTACAAGGAAGCAGGACAAAAAACACCAAATTCCCACAATTATTTTCTACTTATCAGTTGGCTTCTGTTTAGCGAAGATTTACATGTGTTATTGTAATGTATAATTAATTTGAATTGTGTTCTTGAGTTTGTCCGTAACTGACGATTGGAGTTTTTGCCCAACTTACTAATGCATTTTTTTTTTCTAAACAACATATTACGTTGCTGATTTTTATCTCTGTTTTCTATACGCTTAGAAATATCAATATAAAGATAGAATGTTAATTCTTCTGAATTATTCATAGCACTGTCGTTCATCCATATGTTGTTTGGAAACAAATTCATTCCTTTTTCCGTATATAAACGAAAAATATTATTTGAAATGCCTGATAATATTTTCACTATGTATATGTAGCTTTTAAAACCATATTATAAAAAAGTAGGACCAATGCTTGAAGCACGTAGCATATAAGGCCAAAAAATATAAACTGTTCAGAATACTCCTTACTTACCATCCGAACAATTAGCTCCACTCCAGCCAGATGTACAATTACAAAAATAAGAGCCATTTGTATTACTGCAGTTTCCGCCATTAAGACAAGGCTTTTTGACACATTCATCAATATCTGAAATGATCAATAATAGTTACAACTCTTTTCCTCAGCAGCATGTGCCGTTACTTAAATTTGATTTCGATAGTTATAGATATTAAAATGTAATTTCGTAATGGACGAACAACTTAATATATGTAAACTTGAATTATAGTAATTTGCAATGGAAAAAGGACTGAAATGATTTTTTTTTTAATAGCCATTAGCATCCTGAAAACTATGATTGTTTTCCACCAGCACACTTTGCTTGTAAAATACAGCTAATAAATTAAGTATTAAGAGGTGAACAGGAAATATTTCTTTCTACATTCTTGGTTTCTTCAGGCTTTCCTTACCGGGATAATATACCTAATAAAAAAGTACATATGATTTAATAAGAATAAATGATGTCAATATATTAAATATAAATTAAATATATGCAAGGAGGGAAGACAAAAAGCACCAAATTCCCACGAACGTACAGCAATTTCTCCTTGACAGTTGGTTTCTGATTAGCGTAGATTTACATGTGTATTATTTTGTAATTAATTTGAATTGTGTGAATGAGTTTGTATAGAACGGACTATTCGAGTTTGTGACTAACTGACTAATGTCCTTTTTATTGTAAACACCATATTACGTAGCTGGTTTTTATCTATTATATTTTAAGAACCGTATTATTTCCAGGTAAACATGTTCACTTGCATTTGGCTTTAGAATACAGATTTTCTTCTCAGAAATTCAAACTGTACGTAACCTTTGTCATGTTCGTTATTACAAGTTAGGTAAGAGACCTTATCTTGTTGACAACGTGGCATATTATTGACATTAACTATTCGCTGTTTTATCGGTCCTAATATTATGCCGTAGCTTTGTGTATTAAGATGTTTGTATTTGAATGAATCATTGCCATCTTTGTTACGTATATGTAATTAAATTGCTTGTGTGTTAGTTTTAAAATTCTTTTTTTTTTTATTTTTGTTTCATTACATTTGATTGTAATGATTATTGAAAGGATTCAAAATTCTTCGATATTTTCTTTTAGCAAATGTTGTTTATTTAAGACGTAAAATGTTACATGAGAATTATTTTTAGTTAACCTAGTTCGTTTTGGGCTGGCAAGAACGTAAACAGGCAGTTAAAATGATTGGTCAGTATCAGGGCCATACTTTCTTTGCGTGATCACCATGTGTAAACAACGTTTATTTATGATTGGAAACTAGTTGGAATAGTCTATACTTTTGGAGTTGCGATAGGACGTTTAGGAATATCTGCAATTTAATTCACCAGAATGCAAGTTGATTTAAAATTTTCACTTTCTATTGTAGAGAAATACATTTTTGTCGAATTAAAGCAAAAGCTTGTTGGTTTTCGCTATTTTCTCTTATATAGTTTGATCAAGGCTTCGTAACGGTCCCAAATAACTTATTGGTGAGTCTGCCAAGCCTATCCATATTAAAATGTTATGGGACATATGAACTTCACAGAGTGTTTTATTATAAGATACTTTGCCTTTATCTAAGAATTCTTCTCTTGAGAATTTTCTTATTCAGGGAATATAAGTGCGGCTTCGTTAAGGTTCCTTTCCATTGTGTCATTTATGATCAGACTTAATCTTAGGACCTGTAACAGTCGGAACAGTGGATTATGTACCCATCGAGGGTATTCATTTATTCATAGGTACTGACTTAGTTCGAGATAAGGTTGTGGTTAATACTGATTAGCCTTGTTCGGATCAATAAATCATCATATTGACATCCTGCTTGTGCAAGTACTCTAACTATAGCAAGGAATGCTAATTAGAATCATCTTGATCAGGAAACTATTCATTTAGAGGACACATGTATTGGTTACGATTGTGATGAAGTCAGTTTTGCGGTACTGATCAACCAAAAGGCACTAATCACAGTGATCCACTTTTTCCAATACAGTCTCTTTATTTTAATCGAGGTGACAATCACTCATTGCCAAACAAAAGCAAGATCCCTAGATATCTTGTTTTTTTTCGGGGAGTTATAAGTAAAACTGAAGCCACACAAGTAGCAGTTTTCTATTTTATGAAATATGGGTACGTTAAACTGGAGATCGTTTGAGGTACACGCTGGCGACGAGTGGGCAGTGATCTTCCGCATTGTTGTTATTAAGTCATTTCGACAGGAAACTCTTAGTGCATACCATGTTACTCCCGTGGTTGGTAATTTATGGGTCAAGATCCAAAATAATTTTTATTGACCGCAAATTGAAAGAGCTGTTTCAAAACATGGTAGATCTTGCCACATTTGTCAAATAGTAGTAAACTTCAATCAGAATATGCACAAGGTTCATTTGCAACCTATATCCTGCCTTAAAGAACCATTTAGCAGAGTAATTGTAGAATGAATCTGTCTCTTACATAAGGCCAAGTCAGTTAGCCAATACGTGTTGACCATAATGTGTGCGTCCACAAAATCTCCAGCGGCAATTTACTTGACGACAATCAAAACAAAACTATAATAAAAACATTGATGAAGTGTTTTTGTAAACACTTGTGGCCTTCCAACATCTGTCCAGTCTAATATTAAAGAGGAAGTTATATGACTGGAATTTTCCAGTAGTCTTGCAGGCATTATGCATCCAACAGTTTCATTTGTGTACCTATTACCCTGACAGTTAATGGGGTTTAGAAAGATTTCATAATATTTTGATTAGAATCATTCGATTACATTCTTCTTTGAATACAAGGAACGATTAGGACGAAGGTATTCATTGCTGTTGTTTGCAGTTAGGGGATCAGTTGAACAATCTTTAGGTTTTAATCCTTTTGAACTAGTTCTTGGACATGTTATCCGTGGACAAATGAAAATATTAAAAGAAAAACTTTTTTAAGTGGAGATTCGGAAATTGCTATTCTTGAGTTTGTTTCTGCTTTCAAATTTCATTTTTCAAATCTTGCTTAAATATTTAATGATTTAATGTCGTGTTCGTATGTTTCATGTAGTGATTAAAACAAGCACAGGACATTTAATCACATATGCCGATTACACTCAGCCGACACGATCATCCAAAAAATAATGTATAGTATTGCATTTAGATTTCTCCTTCCTTACCATCGGAGCAATTCTTTCCACTCCAGCCAGTTGCACAGATGCAGCGATAAGTGCCATTAGCATTCGAACAATTGCCACCATTTGCACACGGAATACTGGCACAATGATTAACGCCTGAAATAAATGGCAAAATATATACATGTCATTGTGAGGAGAAACTATAAGAAAACATTTTGTTTTGGGAATCAGGTATTCTCGAGCTATAATTTCACATAAACAATGAAGATAATATTAGATATAGACTTTGAATTGTATTAATCGGTAACGAGATATACCTTTATATTATTTTAAAAGCATCAATATTCCGATAACAAAGTATGATAAAAAGTATGATCAAAAGAAAATATCAGTTGCTGTGCTAATTCACTTGTCTGATATGCACTTTTCCGAAGAAGTAAGCATGATAAATTATATATATATATATATATATATATATATATATATATATATATATATATATATATATATATATATATATATATATATATGTTACTTCTTGGTTTGTATGAAGCTTTTAATTACTTTAAAAGGTATTCATATATATATATATATATATATATATATATATATATATATATATATATATATATATTGTTACATGCAGGCTCGTACAGAAGTATCAAAGAAAAGAGTGAAGCCAACAAGCTTTGTATATTTTAACAAAATAATTTATTTCCCTAGAAAACAATATAAAAATTGGAAATAGAACTTACGGTTTATGAATATAATCCAAAATTTAATCCTAGGATTAAAAAATATAAGTCCTATCACTAAACAGTTCTAATTGGTACCAGGTTCGAATAGTGATGAAATTCCAATATGGAGGCGATGACGTCAGATGAAGTCGTTGTACTTATGGCAACAGATCCTCGTTGAATTACAGTTTATAATGTTTCCCTTTAGAATTCCAGAATAAATTTCCACTGAATGATTTTGTCCCAGAATTTTATATAAATATGAAGCAATTGTGTAGTTTTCTAGAGAATGAATTATTAAATTCCAAAAAATGGATGAACTTCAGAACAAGCCGGCATCAACAATATTAACTCCTTGTACCCTCAAAGTGTAGGAATACGATTGGAATAATCTACTACCAATTGGCTGTTTTAAGTCTCGATTATAGATCACGCTGTGGCTCACGTGACAGGCTACGTGATTTCTAATTTGAACAGCGGAATAAAAAATGCCATTTAGCACGTAGCTACAATAGCCCTATTTAAGAATCAGATTCCCACATTGAAAATAAATTAAAAAGAAAGGCTGTTTACAACTCAGCTAACACGCGGGCCGAAAATGACCTTGGTAATCGCCAATCATTTCCGCTTAGTGTTTATAAAATCTATGAACCAAGGTGAGCTAAAAATAGCGCTAATGTAATACCTTTTACGTTCTAATAGACTGATACTTTTCAAAAATATCAAATCCCATGAAAATGATCATTACTATAAAATGTAATGAAAGAAAAATAAATAAAAAGAAATTAAAGCTAAAACAAGCAATTTAGTTACATATTCGTAACAATATATATATATATATATATATATATATATATATATATATATATATATATATATATATATATATATATGAATGGAACCATTTTAGAACTTGACAAAATTATATTGGCATAATGGTGTTTGTTGCCGTACTTCTGATAACACCGTATTAATTATTTTCTTTCCAAACAGGAAATATTTCTGACGTTATGTATCTGATTCATTCAAATATCACTGTGCCTAAAGATGTGTAATTTTTCTTCTTCTTCTCTTTTCTCTTACTCTTTTTTCCACGTCAGGTTTAAGAGATCTTAAAGTCTGACAATACTTTAAATTTATGCGATGAACAAGGGCTTCCTATAGCAATGTATTTGATAACTAATTGGAGACAAACAAACATATGGTTTTGTGCTTTCGCTTATTTGAAAATAAAGCTCTATATGAATCATGGAAGTAGTCATTGGCTGAACTTTACATGACCCAACATTTTATTCGCTATTTGCTGTCGATAATTAGCGTCAGCATTACAATGTTGCACTCTATAACAAACTTCAACTTTAAGGTAAACATTCTTGTTTTGTGATAGTGCTATTCATTATTGCACAAGCGTCTGCAACTTCATCACATGTAAAATCGTCTTGTGAACGATGTTTAAATATGGGAAATTTGGATGCTAATTGAAAACCAAAATCGAGTAACTATTGAAGAATGAGAGCAGACGTTTAATTAACTACTAAGTAAAACATAATAATGCCACATAATTCCCTTTGGAATGTAGAAAAGAACAGAATTAACAAAGCCCGATCCCAATATGTAAACTCGTAATCGTCCAAAGTTTTGCCACATAATTCCCTTTGGAATGTAAAAACGAACAGAATGAACAAAGCACAATCCCAATATGTAAACTCGTAATCGTACAAAGTTTTATTTCAAGACTGTACGTGTGATGACTCTTGCATGCCACCACTCAGATATGATTTTACATTACATCTAAAACAACGTTCGGTATATCAATCCGTGCAAGAAACTGCATTCACGTAGCTTAAATTGTAATCATTCTCATAAAAAGGAACCATTAATTTGGCCAAATACGCAATCTGAAGTATTATATTTATGATCTTAACTTGTTGAAAGTCATTGTCTTAAATTATTGCAGAATTTCAGAGGTTCATTTTATTGTAGCAGTAATGAAGTTTATTGAATTTGGGTAGACACAAATATTAGATGCATCTTCACGGTATTTGTCATTCAACATATATAATAAATTGAACGAGTAGAGTGAGCAAAGTTATTATGTTCTGCAAGTTGCAGACGGTATATATATATATATATATATATATATATATATATATATATATATATATATATATATATACCTCTCCAGCTTATATACATACATACTAAATATGGTTAATAAGTGTCATGGGAGTAGGACATTCAGATTTATCTTCAGTTCGACCATTGTGATAGCAATAGAGATTTAATCTAACAATATTTTAGGATTTCGCTATGTAACGGTAATTTGAAATTGACAGTGTTTGAATTATTTTGAACAAAAATGCGGATTATACATAGTAAACGCTTAATTCTTAATGTTCTTCAGTAAATCGTTATATACGTCCTTTTTCCATCGTTACTTAAAGGATAGATTACCATTTCGCAGCTAATGGTACTTAAATTTGCAATTTTTCTTACCTGTCTGGTTGCCGATTGTGATGGATGAAACATTAACATTTTTGCCTTCTATAAGGAAAGTCTGATTGTAAATTTCCGTAACATATTTAACAAGTGCACTTCTGGCTGTATCTGTGTTCTGAGTAATTACGTTGAAATCGACCTTCAAGCTCCCTATGCTAAAATATACAATATTAGAAACCACAGTTTTAATGTTATGCTTAAAAGTAAGCACTATTATGAATATACAGGAGACGATCAATGTCCTGTGTTTTTATGGACTGGAAAACTGCAACTGAAATACAGCGTTATTCATAAGTAAATGTTCTCGGGTAATAGCGACCAAAGTAAAGTTAGAAGACAAATTACACGGTCACTACAATTTTCAATATAAAATGAATGGACTAGACATTTTCATATTTTCCTAAGTGTTTGATAGTTGATCAGAAGGCGAATTTTAAGGATAAAATATAGATCGAATGTTACCGTAAATTACCGACATCAATTCCCATTAATTGTAGCATTATAATAAAATGATTGAGAGAGGCATGCTGTCAAATGCGCAACGTAAAATACGTCCGTCTTTACTTATTATGTGGCGCTGAAATTAGCTTGATCTTTTCGACTATTGTTTAGATATGCACAGTTAGATATATACACCTTTATAACGGTACGATCTGTTAAAGAGTATTGCATTTGTTTAAAACTATCTTTGATTTAGGATGAATGTTCAAGACTTTTTCATGTTCTACTAATTTGTCGAGTGTATCACATAGTAATCAATACATGTTAATATTTCACAACAAGTACTTAGATCCATATTATGACATTCATGGGATATATAAATATTATGTCAAATGTAGAAAACATAATATTGAATGGAAAGTAAATGGTTTTCGATTGAGATTCATGCTATAATTCACTTTACTTATGTCGCAAAAAACAAAAGCTCTTTGAAGATTTAATGAAAGATACTTCGAGGAGAACGCGATGAGAAATAATTTGGAGAGCTTATTGTTCGTGATCTGGATTTGTTAACTCTGCCATATATCCAAACTGTATACAGCTGACAAAACACATATCAAGATAGAATTCAGTGCCCGGATCGGCATATAGGTTGTAATGGTAGGAACTACCTACAAAAATAGGGAGTATTGTTTAACAAGGTAGTATTGCTGCTGCTACTATTCTAAAAATATACACAACTTTCTCAATTAATTAAACATGTCATAATACTTACAAATGTTTGAATATCACAAGAACATGTAATTGACGGTTAAATATTTTGATGAAAATTACAAATGTTTAGAAATTAGGTTAATCATATTAAGTGGCGAGTTATGTTTTTGTTTGTGAAAATATCTTTCGCAAGCAAGAGCAATTGTTTCAATGCTTACATATATTTCTCATAATACATATAAACTACTTACGTAATTTCTGTGATCTCAATGCTGACAAAATCGCCGTTAAGCTTTTCTTGAAAGTATTCCCAAAGCTGGAAGATAAAGTGTATTCGGGTTTAGATAAGGTAACACGCAGAAACGTCAATTGCAATTTATAAGAAAAAAAATGCTATTACTGCTGGAAACTCACATTGTATGTTAACACATTCTTTTTAATATGTATTCCAACTTGCTTGTATGGAATATGGATGTATATGCGCTATGAATTATTATTCAATCATTTTCCAGTTTTCATTTATTTCTACCGCATAAAGTAAAAGGATCCCATCGAGAGTATCAGTCCTAAGGACAGGGATTAACACATGTTCCCACCAGTTTCATATCGTTTTTCATGTATGTGAGAATTAGATAGCTTACCGTCGTGTTCAAGGCCCATTTATATTTGTAGTAGGTATTGGGTTCCGTCATGCTCTCATTGGGCAGTAGGCTGTAGGTGAAAACGAGCGTTAATGTTAGAGAATTTTTCGCCGCATCAGGTGTACAATTAAAACCATTTCCTTGAAAACCAGCATAACATGTACAAGTGTAACTTCCATTTGTGTTCCGACACGTCTGTTGGCAATCTGATATTCTCTCGAAACACTCATCGATGTCTGAAAATATTAAAGGGAATCAGTAAATGTAAGGCATATCTATAGCACAGTCTTCAATTCCGTTCCAAAATGTCTAATTAATAAACATTATGCAAGACGGAATTTGAGCTAGCATACATGAAACTGCGTCACTAAAGAACATATACTAAATATGTATTAACAGTATAAGAATATGAGCAAAACGTATCTACCATTAAACATACTGTAGAGTTGATATTGATATATCCAACTGCAATAAATGTACTCTATTTGCGCTAGAGTTTTGACTTCATCGACAAGATTTCAAAGTAGCATTTTTTATGGCAAAAAATATTTTCTCATAAAATGTGTTTCTTCGAGAATGCTTACTCAGTTATAATACCTTATGAGAACTACTGTTACCTTGCATATCAAGCCTTCCCAAAAACTACAGTTAGCTAAGGTGAGCTTAAAGATGCCTGCCGGCTGATGTGACGGTCAGACAGAGCGATCGCCCCTTAATTACAAGACTTGACGGCAAAGCCTAAGAACCTCTCATTTACTACTGGATCGGAAGGTACGCTCACTATGGATGTAACTTCGGGGAAGCTGGGAGGGTGTATGTGTATGGTGATTGGAAAAGTATTCTCATAGTAATATTTTACTAGGAAAATTGATTTCTTCTTCAAATCATTTACCCAATCACAATACCTTAGGGAATAGGAAAGAGGTGGATGTATACCCCGTTGCCTCAGGGATATCATCTCCGGTGCCCCAAGATATGTGAGACATCTTTTAGGTAACCCGACTGGAGGGACTCAATCTGTCGGGACGCGGCTTCCAAAGGGACACATTTTCCCATCGCAAATACAGAGAAAGTCATGAAGCCGCGTCTTAAGAAGCTGTCGATCGGTCTGGAAGGGTTATCTGTTGAAATGCGGCTATGACCTATAGATCGAATTGGACCCTCTAGGATGACATTTCTCGGAGACAAAAGCAGGCTGTGTTCGTGTGCGCAACATTGGGTGAAATTGTGCCATTTGACTTCATATGCTTTCAAGTGGTGGGCCGTCGCGCCTGAGCGATTCTCTCCACTCCTGGTTGCGAGAATTGTTTATGTCTAAGGACCTGTTTGATATGATCCAGACGTACAGGTTTGGAAGATCCGGACAAGGATGAAACAACTACCGTCGTGGTTGTTTGAGTGTATGAAGGAAATTGTCCTCTGGGTTTCGGATGCAAGACTGGTGAGGTCGTTGATCAACAAATCGTCCCATCTGAGTGGTGCGATACGGATGAGGCGACAGGCTGATTCCCTTGCTTTCTGTATCAGTTTTGGAATCAGAGGTGTTGGAGGGTAGATGTATGCTTTCAGGTTGGTCCAATCCATCGATAGGGCGTTGACTGCCCAAGCTGTCGGGTCCTGGACGGGAGAGACTAAGCATGGTGGGTTTGGCTTTCCACCTTGACGAAAACAGGCCCACCAAGGGTCTGTCTTATCGGGTGCAGATCTGAGAAAGAACCGAGGGATAGAGAGACCATTCTTTCTGTACTAGTTGATTGTTACATGGCAGAGAATCGGCCAGTACCTTGAGGCGTCTCTAGATATGAGAAACATTTATCTGGCTTTGTTGATGACAACACCACTTCAGAAAGTCCCACACCATGACACAAAGGACTTAGAACTGGAGTCCTCCTTTTTATCGGAGATAAATCACCTTTGTAGGATTGGGTTGTTTAAGATAAGTCACCACTGTAGAGTTGTCGGAGAGAATGAGAACAACCATGCGATGCAAATATTTCTGCCACCGGTGAAAAGCTTTCAAAATTGTCATCTTCACCAGAATTAATGATGTGAAGTTGTCGTTCCTGGGGACAGCATGCACCTCTGGCGTCCCGAAAGGAAGGCAGTAGGCGGGTTCCACAGTCTTCCGTACTTGCATCGGTACAAACTGTAGTCTAGAACGGGTGTACGTGTAGATGTATAGCTGAGTGAGTTTGCTTCCATTCCTGCAGATGGTGTGCAATTGTATACCGATGTTGAGAGGATGGTCAAGTGGGCAAATTGGAGGACTCCGTTCCTTCCAGAGTAAAATAATAGAAATGCAGTAGAAAGCGACCTAAGACCACGAGGTCCGCTGCCGCACTGACTGAGCCTAGGAGGCGAAGGTATTCCTGTGCTGACAGAATTCCTCAAAAGGATGATACTACCATGGTTGGTTTCAATACTCGATTTTGAGGGAACTGCACCTGTCTTTAAAACACAATGTACGCGCAGAGCTAAAGGATGAAAAAGTTGACCCAAAAATTGATAACAGTCCAATACAGCAATGAAACCTACAGACAAAATATAATGACAATACTACCTGCATGAGGGAGAAGTTATACCCTTCTGGGCCTGCACATGATGTTAGAATACCGTGTGGGCTCAGAGTTATACCAAATGAAGGGTACCTGGAAAAAGTGACAGCAGACGATCTCAATACATTGCTACTTGTAGGGAAGGTCAAAGACGGCCTGTACAGGTAGAATCATTAGGATGGCACTCCAAAGTTAAGGATACCGTAGTAAATGAAACTCACCTGTATGTACCAGTAAAGATGCAATTAATCAAATATGAAGAGTTTCTTAAAAGCATAGAGACGTGCACACATGTAAATAATGTAGCAATAATCTCACTTGTGAAGTGGCATAGGCTACTAGTGAGAGCTACTAAGCGCTCGTTAAATATAATGAAATGTTTATGCAGAAAAAAACACGCATGCACAAGATGCGACTGAATAAAACATGTATAGTGCTGACCTGTACCTGTCCGACCAAAGTGGAAGAAATACAAAAATGTACACGAGTGTCTGCATTACACAAAAAATCCTTCACAGAAACGGGAACTGAGGCACCTTATATAGACCTACAAAGTAGGTGTGACAATATGTATTATGAGGCAATAGTTGTAGGGAGAAAGGCCCACAGACCGCCTGTACAAGTAAAAACATTAAAGTTGGCTCCCGGACGCTACGGATGCCTTGAAATAGCAACTCACCAATATGTGCCCTTTCGAATGCAATTACACATATATATAGCAGTTATATCAGCGATAGAGACTTGCACGTATAAACAATTATAGCTCGAACTGAATGTGAAATCGCTTAGGCTCCACATGTAAATACTTAAATGTGTGACGACGACAAAGTATTAGCAACTTGTAAAGGTATAACTCTGTCGTGATAGAAAGAGTAAAAGCTGGAAATATAGATGGATTATACTTTCCTTAGAAGTTAAAAAATCCTCCAATCTACATCTTCCGCTTAGATTCTTGCTTTGCGATGTCTCTCGTGTAGAGGGCGTGGTTCTTGGTACGAGCAAAAGTAGTAACGGAGATGTTCTTATTGTTTGTGGCCAATTCTTATACCTCAGGGGAGATCGCTCTGCCTGACATCTACATATCCCGGGAGACAAGTTGGCTCCCTTTAGGTAAAAGTAATATCTGGAGAGCTGGATCTGCGAGGTAGTTGTAGTTCTCGTAAGGTATTAATTTTGCGTAACGTATTTGAAGACGAAATTACCTTTCATTCATTCGGTTTGGATCTGTATTCAACTGCACTGTTCCATTACGAATAGCCAATCGCCAAATCAGAATATGGAGTGACAAAGAATTCGACCAAGCGGCGATCATTTGAGAAATTGATGAACTGCTTAGGCGCAAAGAGGGGAAATTATTTCCCTTTGAAACAAATTTCAGAACATGAAATGCTGTTGTAGAATAAATTTATGAAAATTGAAGGAAGAGATATCCTACGCTGCATAATTTGTATTTACGAGTATATAATTACCGCTAAATGCTACTAAACTATACATAAAATATGAACTCTCCTGGCCTCCAAATGAAATCGTCAGTTGAAAATATATCTGCTCTATTAATATCGAGTCCGAAATTGCTAATGTAAGTAAAAATGTCGTAAGGTTTCCTGTTTACACAAGTTCGTTTTTACTGTCGCAAAGTGGAAATTATCTCATGCCTCTTCAATATGGAAACTAAATTAATTTGGATCGAATAATTCATATTATTTTCAGATTCGGTAGAAGGCGCATTAGATAATAAAAGGACAAGTAAAGAAAAATTGACTCATATCGCTCTAAATGTATTTTATAAGCTCTTATCAATGCTTTAGAAGTAGTCAAAAAGAATGACCTTTACTTACCATAGGAGCAATTGGTTCCTCTCCATCCTGATGTACAGTTGCAAATATAGGAGCCATTTGAATTTGTACAATTTCCGCCATTTGCACATGGATTAGTGGTACATTCGTCAACATCTGCAAAGATCATGACTGAAAATAATCTTTGCTTCGACCTTGATTAATCTATTTAAACCTTCGAACTATTCTGGAAAAATATTAATCTGATCAGTATTTTTATATTTACACGCTTACTGTAATTTTAATCCTATGATTGATATATATATTAAATGAACCAGTAAGGCACTAAAAAGAAAGTATTAATGTTCCTATGTAGACTTTCTTCATAAGTGTTTACTAACATCGTGCAGATTAAATTCTAGAGTTGTTTTCCTGGAACAGACATTAATGGGATGTTTTTAACGTCTCTTGCATTGAATGTTACCTGACAGGAGGCAGTTTAACCACATTCTTAGACCATACACTAGCGAGTATACAAGGTTGTTTGTGATTCCACTGTATTGTTTTCTGTTTATTCATCGATTTGATTAGGTTTCCTTACAGAGAAAAAGCCGTGGTATAGGTATTTATATCAGAAAACATCCCTTAGTTTAGCACTCCAAAGTGCTGAATATGCAGCTAACTACATCTATGAAATTATAGCAATGGATCAACATACACTGACTGCAGAGTCCTTCCGTAATACAACTGCATTTGTGATTAATTTCGATACGGCAAAGTAATTTACAATTTTCATTGGGTCACCTGTAATACGAAACATATTGGATTTTCTGTTGCATGTATGTATGTATGTATGTATATGTATGTATGTATGTGTATATTATATATATATATCATCGTTAGGCAGATTTTGATACGTTCCGTTTGAAACGTATTTAACGACGAAATAAAAACTCAAAAACTATTCTTTGATCTATTTCTAGATTGTATTTAAGTCTTCGGTGAAGTGAGAGCGTGGTCAATAAAGTAAGCAACAACAATAGTGGAACTTGATATTTTTTATAATTGAGGCAATATTTCAAAAATATAATGTTCAGATAAATCAGTGAACAAGTGTGTTCAAAAGTATCGAGATCACGTTTATGTCAACGATGCTGACAACACCGATGGAACTAGTTTAATCTTCAAACAGGAAATATATATGCCGTCGAGCATGTTCTTCAAACATACATTTTCATGTCTACGGATGTTTGATATTTCATTTTTGCTCAGGTCGCTCACAATTTATTTTATAAACCCTCATCAATGTTTTAAAAACAATAATAAATAATGACATTTACTTACCATACGAGCAATTAGTTCCTCTCCAGCTAGACGTGCAGGTGCAAGTGTAGGAGCCATTTGCATTTGTACAATTTCCGCCATTTGCACATGGGTTAGTGACGCACTCGTCAATATCTGCAAAGATCATGACTGAAAATAATCCTCTATGTCACCTTGATTAATCTATATAAACCTTCAAATCATTCTGGAAAAATAAATATGTATGTATCCACGATTGCTGCAATTGTAATCTCTCTGCTTGGTATATGTTCACTGAACCAGAAAGGCATAAAGAGAACGTATTAATGTTTCTGTGTAGATCTATAATCATAAGAGTTTATCAAAATCACACATGTTAAATTGTAGAGTTGTCTTGCTTCCAAAGGTATCAATGGGAAGGTTTTAACATCTATTGCATTGCATGGTATATGTGAAGAGGCGGTTTAACCACATTCGTTGATTATACACTAGCAAGTACACAAGAATGTTTTGGATTCCATTATTAATTTATTTGTTTATCATCGACTTGGTTAGGTTTCTTTACTGAGAGACAGTCGAAGTAGAGGTATTTATATCAGAAAAGTACCTTATTTTAGCACAACATTGTTCTGATTATGTAGCTGATTGCGCTTATGAATCGATAGCATTTCCTCAACATATACTGACAATAGATTACTTCTGCTATACTCTGCAATTGTGGTTGATGTTGGATGCGACAAACTAATTACATTTTGTATTGGGTCACCTATAATAAATGATGAAATAATTAGATGAATGATGAAATAATTAGATTGTGTGTTGTGTATATATATATATATATATATATATATATATATATATATATATATATATATATATATATATATATATATATATATATATATATATATATATATACAGAATACAAATCATATGGCGAATAACAGTCCTTTCAAGTGCACTGGATCCAGCAAGGGATCACGTGTGTCACGGATTGATTAAGATAAATGCAATAAACTGACATCGAACTGTGCAAAACTAGTGTCTAACTAGCCTGACCACTTTCGACTCTTAATTAGTCTTTTTCAAAGGCATATACAAAACATAGACAAGACAAACAAAGTAAACAGAAAATCCGAAGTGTTTGCAAAGATGTACATGGCTGTTTCTACAGGAATTAAACCTTTAAATGTATTATGTTTGAACTAGTTTATTTCAACTTGTTGCAGATACTGGAAAATATTTGTATTAACCTGATACATATGCCTGAAAACAAAGACAAGCTTACCACATGGAAAATAATATTTGTTTCTAACAACGCGAATACGAAGGGAAAATCTTATTTATCCTGATTTGCAAAAGCTTTAATCCTCAAATAGGAAATATATCTGCCGTTCAGCATGTTATTTTGACATAAATTTCATGTCTGTGTGTGTTTAATATTTCTCTTGGACCTTATCTTTCGTTACTTCTTTACTCTCTTTCTCCATCGGGATTAAGATATCTTTAGAAAGTCCAGATATTGATTCAGACAATTAAATGAATCTCTACAATTCACTGGAAACTAATTCCAGAGAAACAAACCTGTAGGTTTTAGGTGGGAACTTATTTCGAACAAAATCGATTTCTACGTGAATTGTGCAAATTTTCATCAATTGAAGTTCATGTGACCCAGTTTTATTTTGATATTTAGTGTTATCCGTTCCGTACATGTTATCTTCTTTAACAAAAGACAGGTTAAAAAACATGTTTTTAACGTGCTACTAAACATGTTTAAGTAGAGATTGTGATTCACATCTCAATTATATGCAAGTTATTAAATAATGGTGAAAAGATGGTTTTTGATTGAAAAATTAAATCAAGTGGAAATTGAATTATAAAAGCAATCTTTTTCCAAACTAGCATGCAAGCATAACAATGCTACATAATTCACATTTGAATGTAGACATGAACCGAACAGAATGTTTAAATTAAAGATGGTATGCTATGATGACTTCTGCATGCGAACGCGTTTAGATGGTTCTACGTTACATCCACCATATCCATGGTCATGCAAGAAAGGTGTCAATGAAACTAAACATAAAAAAATCAGCCATTAGGTTAGCCTAGTACACAATTGAGAGTAATACAGTTAGGACCTAAACATGTAGAAAGAAGCCATTGTCCTAGATCATTGTAAAATTTCAGACATTTATCGGACTGAGGTCCGACACGAAACCAGATCCATGTATGCTCACTGTATTTGCTATCATGCATATAAACGGAAAAGATAACTGGCACTTTTTTGAGGAGATAATAATAACACACTTTAAGTAAATACATCTAGTATTCTCACTCACATCATCACCACCTGTGACATCATAATAATTGCACTCCACTTTTAAAATATACTGTCTCTCTACATCACCCTTTGTACATTGTTTCCTTTCCCTATCTTAAGTTTTCATAACAGACAATATTGAAACCAAAATAATAATGCATTTTTGGATATGAAATGCCCTTATGGAATATGTTTTATGAAAATTGAAGGGATATATTTACTACATTGCATTATTTCTATATATATATTGTAATTTAGAATAAATTATACTAAATAATACATAATAAATCTGGAAGCAAATGTTTGAATTCAAGGTAGCATTACATTAAATTGCAACAATATCTTGGACCAAATTTATTGGAGATTTGTAACGTTCTATTTCATTCAGTGCACTCTAACCTGCGGTCATATCTAATATAAATAAGGCGTTTAAATCAGTTCTTGCATTTTACAATAGAGACTAAATAAAGCTTTGTATTGATCCAAAAGCATGTTCTTTGTTTAATGACGGTTTGATAAGGTTTTTGAGAAAAAGCTGTTGTAGAGGGTTTTTAATCAGAAAATGTTCTTTGATGTTTAGCCCTCCACGGTGCAGAGAATCTAGCAAATTGCACAGACTCAGCAACATCATTGCACCAATATATTATGATTATAGATAGCTTCCATAATACCAATGTAATGGTAGTTAGTTGGGATACGACAATAAATCACATTTTGCATTGGAGAACCGCAAAGAAATTAAAGTGTTGTGATTTTTTAAAAAGCGGGATACCGTTTAATATAAATTGATTTTGCAAATATATGGGTCACGTACTTAACTATGAAATATCTTGAACGAAGGATAAAGAAGCATTAGCAGCCGTCTAATCTATGCATTTATTTTCTGAATATTTTTTATATTAGCAAACGAAATTGTAATACTTTGGTTGTGAAGGACCCCTTAACAGACTTGATAATGAGGGGGACACATATAGCATGCTACGGTTCTGCAATTTGGGAACCTTACATATTCAAAGGGTGTTAAAAGTGACCAAAGGCAATTCTGGCGACGATATATATGTGTATCTCATGTAATTTGAAGGATTGTTTCGCTTTAAAGATTTGTCCCGCTACCGTTCCACGCTACATATTACTGAAAATGACTTACATATTGGCGCAAATTGTTATGCACTGATAGTAACCAATACCCTGCAGATTGCTACAATCTTTTCAAAACAGTAGATGATAAACGAGAGATTACATGAGCATCTTATATCATAAACGTATTATTAAGCTAAGGTATAGCTTTTGACTTTGCAAGTATATCGTAAGGTGTTGGAAGTATTTAAATATTTCTGTTAGCGTTTTCTCAAAAGCGTGTAAGGATTGTTTGCATGAAAATATCAAACTGGTTTCAAAATGAGACTATTATCAAAACAATAAGACATTTCTAAATGTTCAGAAGTATATTTATTTAGTATTACAATTGTATGTCCTTACATATATTTGAATTTAATATTATTGGTAGTGGTAACATGATGGTGTTGCTACTTAATATCGATTGTGTAATTGTATATTATTGTCGTAACGTATCTCTTGTAGAAGATGGATATTATGCAGTTTGTTTACTAATCCATCTCTAGAAACATTGTATGGTTTCTGTAAGGATCAACTAATTTTGTTATCTGCAGGGTTTCCATATTCATAAACTATTTGGTGCATATAAAAATGCATACAAGATATAATTATGATCTTGGATTTATGGATATATGTCGTTATTTAAACAAACATCAGCAGTTTTTGTCCTCCCAAAAGAAGGACAGTAAAAAACAAATATGTCATTCTTGGGACGATTATCGC
>JAECUM010047386.1:0-42421 GCA_016617855.1 Megalonaias nervosa
GAGTCTATTACCACTTTATTTAGCAATGTATTATCATTTTCTAATATAATGGGATCATACTGAGTGTAAAATATTAATGTTGATAACATATATGCACAATAATAGCATAACAAGCAATCATTCTCCGCATTAACTACTGGTTTCGCTATTAATAACTTATACTGCTTCCGTACAATTCTCATTCGGTACCAGTATTGCACAAGAGGACACAGCTTATTACTTTAGTACTTCCATGGGATGATTCGTTTTTATTTTTGTATTTTGCTTTCCAATATAACGAGGCGGCATCTTACATTTTTCATTTCCACGATGGCGCATTTCTTGGTCCCTCAGTTTAAATATATGAATCCCAGCATCAATGACACATCGGAGTATCCACATACAGTAAAATCCGAGTATTCCGTCAACATCTTTATATTATAATATCTATTTTTCCAATACGTCTTATTCCGATACATTCTCGGTCAGCAATATTCATTTGCTTGATAAACGGTTCCAAGTATGACCTCCGTAAGTCAGATATCAGTTCATCGGTGCTACTGTTTAATTATCGTAACAGTTGCACCTGTAACTAAAAGGAAATTCTCTTTCCTTGCTTGCACTATACCTTCTGTGTACATTTCTGATCCATTGCTGGAAATTCTAGTCGTATGGGTTTGCCTTGTCCTCTGTTGAAAGTGTCAGTTTATTTGCTTTTAATTTCCACAGCCTTTCTTTTCATGTTTCTCACTAAAACAAATCAGCACGTCTTTGAATTCTAACCATGTTTCCTCTTCTGGGGTTATAAGATGGCCTTGCTTGATACAAAGCCTCATATCGAAATACGTCAAAGCATCAATGAAGTTATCCCGACTCAAAAATTTTTTTTAGTTCAACTGCAGCCTTTTGGATAGGTTTTCCTGCTTAAGTGCATCACGACCCAATCCAGTTCTGTCAAAGTTTGATCTCGCCTATGGGCGAGAAATTAAGCTGCTGACTGACAAGTTCCGTTTAATTCTCTGAGCCTTGTCTCCTATTCAAAGCACTGGATAACTTCTACGTAGACTGTCTATTTTGGGGATTGTAAATAAGCTGTTACCGCCTTTGCAATTTCTCGAAATTTTTATGCCATTAATATTGCTTTTTGATGCTCAGTCCAGTTCTTAATTTCAGCAACAAGATCAAAATGAACTATAAAGTTGTCACAATGTTTCAAACGAGTTTAGGTTCCTGGCCGCACTAACGGCTTTTGAAAGATTTTATACGCACTTATGTTTGTAATATTTCCTAAACTAGTAGTACCTCCCTAAATTTGGCTCTTCGTTAACTATTGGGATTATTATCTTGGCCTGAGTCAAGGACATTGATATTGCCACATTTTATATTCTAATTATAACTAAGATTTTATTTTATAAACATTAAGAGTTTTCTAGTAGGTAATTTTCCATTAGGTAATACGTTTTCTTTTAGAAAATGCTAATTGTGAGCAGAAGTCAAGTAGAGGAATATATATTCTTGTTTTTTTAGATTTTATTCATTCGTGCATTAAAATCTGAGGTGAATTAATTGTGTTATTGTTGTGTTCAGCAATTCATTTGGGCTTGATTTTATTGATTCAAAATATTTATTCACTGTAAATACAAAGTGCTCATCAAAAATAACTTTCTTGGAAATAGAGACTTGAATTTATAGTGAAATTTCAAATAAGATTATATTCTTGCTATGCATTATTGCGGTTCAAGAAAAGACTGTTGGCGTATCACCACTACACGAGCCACCTCATGCACATCAACGCTTCCAGCGTTTAATTTGATTTGGATTTCGCTAAAGTTTATTCAGAACTCTAACCTTTAGGACTTGTGTCAATAATTCTAAGATTATTTGGGATTCATTTAGCAGTACCGTACGTTCTTTATACCTTTTCACCTTGTATTCTATGGACTACAGAGTCGTTATGTATTGAATGCGTGTTATGATTACGTTGTAGTGTTTGTTTTTGGAGGAAGAACCACCGACCCACTAGAAGCAACTTGCCAGTTTTCTCACGTATCCATATTGGTTGCTACGAGATTCGACTTCAGAAGTAGGATCTGTGAGCGACTTGCAATGGCGAGCGCCATAGACTACTCGGACGTTGGGGCCCCTATGCAAGATGAAAATAGACACACCTATGTTGAATGGTCTTTGCAAATGCTTTAAAGATTATTACGGGTCATACACTGTTCTCAAATCCAATTGGTAACAGCGGAAACCATCACTACCTTCCAAATATAGTTGAATTTACTATAGTAATTTATATTTGAATTTTTTTCTGCTGTGATATTAATTGTTACATAAAGCCAGGTTAATTTGTATCTTATATCCTGACGGAAAAATTGCGATTTAACATATGAGTAAAGCAGGAAAAAAGGTTTTTTCTCTCTATCTCTCTCATGATTTATTCGTGTGGGTTTTTTCATCTACATGATTTTGTTATTTAATATTATTATTATTTTAATATTTAAAATATATATTGGTGCATTTTTTATGTAATAACTGTAAAGGAGGGGATCGTAAAGTTGTGTAATGTAAATGAACTGATCCCAATAAACTGTTTGAATCGAGGGGATCAAGGTGACCAACTAAAACTAAATTAAGTATACCATTGTGCAGTTTTGTCAGCAATGAAACAATTTAAACCTTCTAGCGAGACAAATAAAAAATACGACCGTGAATTCCTTGAACGTGTCTCCTGGACTAAGGGTCTTTATTACACATTGATTGCAAAGATGCAATGAAACAAATTTCATTATTTAAAAAAGTTGGCAGATATATAAAGGATCACAAACCCTTAAGTTAGTTGCCTATTTCTACTGAAAGTTACCCATTAGACACAAAATACGTTGCTTTTAACATTTCCTTTAATACAATGGAGCAGAATGTTTTGCAACGGGAAAAAAGACTGGATTATTTTACTTGATTTATAAGATAAAAGCAAATAGTTGTCCCATTGTATCCTTCAATTCTGCTTTTAAATTTTGATGTGATATTTTCTATTTAAGAATATTTTTTATTTAATCCAACTTTAAAGAATGGTGGCATTATAAATACTCTCTATACAATCATTCCAGGACATATGCTTTATTCTTTGAAATTAAATTTTCGAAGTCATTTTGGTATTTTAAAGGCACAACTCTACTCTGACTTCATATACCTGCTTGTGATCGTCCGACTGAATAAACTATTTTGTTGTTTGGGGGGTTTAGTTTTGTTTTACTTAAACCTTGTAACTTGATCATTTGAGTCAAATGAGAAGTTATAGGGAACTTAAAGGATTGAGAACGACTTTATCCATACCAAGTACTTGTTTCATGGATAAAAAAGCAAAAAAAAATGTTTCTTTTTTTTAAAAAAATAGAAAAAATGCAAAGGTGTCTTAGTTACACTGCAATTTCACATCGGACCTTTCTAACCTGACATGTTGCATGCAATGAAGTTTGCGCTCTAAAATCTACAGAATATTTTTATTTCTTGCGCGTTGCTTTTAAGATCAAAAGTTCAGAATCGTGTCACTGATTTCTTATTACTATTCGAATCCATATCTACGCTTCATGTGTATGTACGCGTGCAACCTGTTTCCAATCATCATAATTGGTAGTTGTGCATTTATCATCCTGCTTCCGAATTTAAATTGGTCAGAACGTGTTTTCTGCAAATATGATGACGTACAATAGATATCACAAGGTGTGAAAAATTCGCTTTCCATGAAATTTAGAAACTCAAGAAAAATTAATCTAAAACAGATGACTTTTACCTTCAGAAATTGCCCTCAGATGCATCTGTTGCATGCACAGCAAGATCATTGCTTTGAAAAGTAACAAAACATTATCCACTCAATCAAATAAGAGAATAAAACAGGAAATAACGGAACTGTCACCCCAAAAGACTTTAACCGGGGGAACTAGTCTGAACTCTAAGTAAATTACGTCAACAATCACTATGTATTAATAAGCTGGGATCTATGAGATTTTTTAAATGGAAACAAATCTTAATAGTTTGATTACATTAACCAATATTACATAATTGAACAATAACCACATAGTTAGCATATCTCAAAGTCATTAAAAGAGACAGCATGGAAAATGTTTACATTTCAAATATAGACTCGAAGGGAGTGAGAATGACCATTACTTGTCCTCTTATAACCTCAGGTACTTTACATTTCTGAGACTTATAAAAATGGTACTTGCAGCCGCCATGCTTGGCGCTCAGCATTAAGAGGTTAGTGTTAGGACTGGTTGGCCTGGTGACAGGATAATGTGATTGGGTGGGACATGCTGCTACATAATGATGCCCCAGTGCTAGATATCACTATAAACTGCCACACTGCAGACATCATCGGAAAATGACTAAAGTTGTTAATGCTATGTTAAAAATCTAAATCACCCGCACACACTTTACTTTTCTTCTGCACTCAATAATATTGGACCTTAAACCTTGACTCAAACTTTTTACATTAATTCATTTCGCATAATTTTACAGAAAGGTCTAATTTATTTTGTTGTCCCTGCTATTTATATCAGAGTGCGATAATGCTGCTTACCAATAACTCCTGCACCAAAGCTGCAACTAGAACAGTTATATTTTATATAAAATGCAATGCACTCTATTTTATAGACTACATTTTAATCCATTTACACTGACTAGAGCGGAAAATAAACAATGGTATTAACAGAATAATCCTTATGGGATTCATCAATGCAGATTACGTGTGAGGCCTTTCTTAAACGTGTTAAGGTAATCACCAAGGTTGTATCCAGAACTCAGATTTAGTAAACATGTTTATCCCACGTGACATTAGACATGTAGGCCCAACTTCCTATCTCGATAATGGATAAAGGTCAATCACTCAATACAACTGAATAGTGGAAAACAAACAAACCCAAGTACATTTCCAACAACCATATTATTGATATTTATGTCAACAAAGACTAGATACTTGTTTTCACCTCACGCTATCTTTTCAGTGAATAGAGAAATTTGGTAGCGATGCATATGTTAATAAATGTAGCTTGTTCGTGTGAAACAAAAGAAAATCACATAACTAATTTTGCAGTCCCGGTCTCGTTAGCAATACTATACCTTAATATTAACACTGCCTACATAGTTATCACTGAACATATGTCAAATGGTAATGTGTAGATTTTCGCCTGTTCAAAACTTGTCAAAAATACGTCTATTACAAATGATTTAGTGTACCAGTTCACATTCAAATTGGTAACTATAACACCTTTTCATTTATTTATGTACTTTTGATTTGATGATATCATCGTATTATTGAGTAATCCAAAAATATTCTTTCCTCAGGTGACAACCAACTTGATCAGTTACTTTCATATAGCAAACTATAGTTAGGTATGATTCTATAAAAGTATACCAGCTGTGAAATAGGACAAACTGGAAAATCAGTATATAAACGGAAAACACGTAGCATTGGTTTGTGAAGAAACATAACTTTGACCGTAACATATTTGTCTCCTATGATTAGGTCCGTGTAATGTATAAAATAAAGTCATTTTACTGTGTAGATATTGTCTCTTGACAACTCGAATCTGTTGACGAGGCTGCACTATTAAAGTCTGAATATACATTTCCCTAATAATTGTTTTGGTGTGTATTTAATGTACAAAATGAGAAATATATCAATATTGCTTGTATATGTATGTGCTGAAAGATAGCAAGAAGATAAATAGTCATCAGAAGAATGTTTGGTCCCCTGACTGAATGAAGATGTTGTAGATAGAACAATTGTCAAGTGACCATGACCTTGAACCTACTGCCGTTAAAATCGATAAGCTTCTGTGTCTACCCAAGGGTGAGCCACATATGAGGTTTTAGAGAGAAAAGAACCAAGCAAATTAAAGCTATGTTGATGAATCCATTTTGTCTACAGAAGGACGGACACGAGCTATCACAATATACCCTCACTTTTTGTCGAGGATAAAGAGTATATTTGTTATCAGTGATCGGATGTGTACAATGTATACATTACATTCATTTACATTTATATCATTTTTGGTTATTCAAATTCAATTTAAAGTTGTTATCTATTGAACAATTTAATAAGTATTACTAAAGAAATTACTCGAATTACATGATATTACAACCATATACCCAGTAAAGAAAACATCCTCATTCTGCGCAAATTTCTTTTATAATTTCAAAATAAATTCTTATGAACCTGCTGATAACACTTTAATTTGATCAGTTTGGGTGTTTGCCCACCACAACAATGAGGAATTGTTTTATACAGATATGAACAATCATAGAGAATGAGCTTCTAATATGTAATATATCAGTGAAAAAGATAATAGGACACCATCAAATAATAAAATAATCGGTGAATATATCACGTATAGAAAAGTTATAATTGTGTCTTTATATATTTCATATCTTAACCCAATATCAGAGGAGGCAAAATCCCAGATATCTGGGTTGAAATAATCATAAGACGTATTTATAAATTATAGATGTAGCTTGGATCCAACTCACCATGAAAGTTATCGTCCGACAAGAATTTTAAGATATATTGGTTAATTATTCATTGCTTTTCAAAATCTTTGAATCAACTTTGTTTTGTTTTCATAGTATAACACAACTGGAGTCCTATCTGGATACACAGCAATGGATCATATATTTGTACCATATACCTTAACAGAATTACACAAAATTGAATTGCGGAACCCCTTTATAAGTCCCGTTCTCCCCTGTTTTCATTTATAAATTTGTTGCTGTACATTTATTTTGCATTACCTTTCTAGTACTATGAAATGTTTGATATTCATTTGTATGAATGCACTGTATTTGTGGTCCACGCATAAGTATATATACGTATTGTTAGTCTTTGCCCTTTTTCATGCACCTACTTGTGTATTTGGAGGAGGGCGCTTGCTGAGATGTGAGAACTTGTAGCCCGACCCCATGTGCTGTAAATATGGCAATAAAATATGTTTAAACTTGATCAGAACTGCATGGAATGGACTGGTTTCACAATTCCTGAAAATAACGCTCTCGGGTTATCTCGCAAATCTCGTAATCCCAAAAGGAGGCGTTCACTGCTGGGAGATTTATAATCAAAGTATCAGAACGGGAGAAGTATATGATTTACAGCGTTCAACTGTCAAACAATTAAAAGAAATCTTAAATCTGAACAACGATTGTGTCAGCGGACATATGGCCACGCTAGTATCGCGCAACTACGCCCTAATTTGCAGGGAAAATGACGCCTCGCAGGTAAGTGTAAGTATGATGTTGACATCCAACATTATATAATCTGTTATGACTGTCTCTGTCGATTTTTGTTTTAAATATCAGAAATGAACTTCTATCAGATTTATAACTGTTTATGACTAATTAGTAGACAAAACGAAAACAGTGATGAAAGAAACAAAGTCAGAAGAAAAGATACTGCATTTGCATCTTTCGCTGAAAAGTATTTCACTGAGATTAAAATTTCAGGTAACAGATCTCATTTTTATAATAGAGAAGTGATAGCATCTATGAAAACTGAATTACAAAAACTATAGGATAATGTTATTTTAAATTAAAATAAATAAGCTATAAAATAAAATTATTTAGCATAAAATGCCGAAACTATAGAATAATGTTAAAATTAAAATACCGAAACTATCGATAAAATATAGATACGTGTTTTATTTTTTCATTAAAATAGCAAAACGATAGAATAATGTTATTTTTGTTAAAAATCCAAACTAGAGAATGATGTTATTGTAATTAAAATACCAAAGCAATAGAATAATGTTATTTTAAATAAAAATTGTTTAGATAATTGTCAGACTTAGATCCAGGATTCGCAAAATGGGTTTATGTAGCCATTTTCAGGGTTTGAAGCTAACAATAGCTCGTTAGTCAGAGACTAGTACATTTCGCTACAGACTCAAATATGTACATTGGCATTAGTCTAATGGGACTAAAGACAATTTTATTTCAAATTTAAATTCAACAGAAAGGGTGAGGACGCCTGATACCTTCTGAATCTGCAAGGATAGTGATTGTTTTTCCACTGATTTTATATACAGTTTATTTAAACTACATATTTCTAAATATGCTTTGATTGCTAAACTGTATATACCTCTAACCATGTGATAAATACTATTAAACCTTAAAAAAAAATTGCTTAAATTGGTTTAGTGCTAAATATGATAAAATACGTTTTAAAACAATTTGTTAGTATTAAACCGATATCAGGAACGGCAACTAGTCAGAAACGAGTAAGGTAGAGACGGTCCATTCAGAAAATAGAAACTTTTATTTCTGTTTTTGGTTCTGTTTGACGGATTATTCGTGGAAAGGGTTAATGCTAACCAAACTAGTTAACAATATAGCACCTCTTAGCTCTGCTTGATATGGACAGAGCAATCTTCGTGGAACGTCCTATTAGGAGGTTAGATCAGTCGGTGAGAGTGCTTCTTACTCATCTTATCCATCGCGTATTTTGTATCCAACAATCATTACGGGGAATAACGTGTGGTGTGACGCAGTAGATACTCAATCTAGCAGTTTTACGATCAGCAACACAGTACAGCACACATGGCTGAGATGAAGACGAAGACGTGGTATAGGGGTAGCTTGCAGTTTTTCCTTATACCCATAGGAGCACGAACTCTTCTGCTTCCGCTATCACTCACCTGGTATTGCCAATGGAAAAGCGACTGTCGATGTGTCTCATGTTACACCTAATTTGGGGAGCGGACGTTGCAACTCTTATTAGTGAATCAATGTTCAACCATGCAAAAGAATTATTGACAAGGTTGACAACGGCAAAGATATGGATGTGTTTAGGGATGTGTCATTGTAGTAGCTACAGCCCAAACAAAAAATTGGAACGACGTATCGTATGTGTGTGTTGGGCACTGTCTTCCTAGGATTTTATTTTCCTGTTGACCCACTTTACCAAATCTATTGACATTCCGTAAAATGACGTGATCATAAGGACCATGGCAACAAAATCAAAATCTTTGTACGAGCGGAAAATCGTTTTGTTCAATGTTTTGCGAATGGCAAAGAATATAAAATAAAAGTCACTCTGGTATAAGAAAGAGATTCACCAACTCTTGTCTATACATCAAACTAACCAGAAAACCAAACTCACGTAACGTTCACCAACATACTTGACAAAGCAATGGATAACTCCATTGGAGAAACCTTGGATTTGATTCATGAATACAAACGTAGCCCATAATTCGAAAGTCTTTCAAAGTGTATGCGCATGTTTACGCCACCAGCTACGTAAAAATACAATACGTAGCTTCTGTTAGTGCCTTTCTGTCAATGTATTCGTGCCTTGTAACTCTAAATTGACACAATGCTCCTATTCTGTATGAAATGTATTATCATGTGTATTTCGATCTTCAGAACTCAACCATTTTATGATGATAGCAACATCCTCCTTCCTCAGAGTGATTTACAATATAACACATCATCGCATTTGCCATGTCTCTCATATAATTATTGGTTCTGGTGAAACTGATTATGTCCAATATTTGGATAGAGACATTCATTGGATAGTGTATCTGTGATTCAACAAAAGACTGTTGGCGCATCAACACACTAGGAGCTATAACAGACACATCATCGTCGTCAATTTTTGGATTTATTCTGGACTTGTACTGAGTGTTATTCAGGACTTTAAATTATTGGGACTTGTATCTGTAATTCTTGGATTAATTGGGATTGAATTCGAAATTCCGTAACTCTTTTTTCTCATTTTCACTTTGTATTCTAGGGAAATAAATTATTTGTTAAAGATTACAAAGTTGTTGTCTTTCACTCTTTTCTATTACTTATTTTAAGAGCATAGACTCGTAATAGAAGAATAAATAATTCTGTTCATCCCTACCCTTATACATAGAAACCTAAAACACCATAAGAAGAACAGTATGAGGGTCAAAAGTTCATTTCAAGTATATTCTACGTTGTAAGCAAACTCATGTCCTTTACTTAAATTTCAGTAAGGAATACCACAAATATAAGGCAGACCAGGAATTTCTAAGGGGAAACCCAATGTCATGAACTCATCCGAGGAAGCATGTTTATAAATAATATCTTAAAGTTTAGTCTACAGTCATGGACAAATGTTAGCTATGCAATATGCTGTTTGCAAAATGACAAATATTAAACACGCAATATAGATACACATATTATTGGATAAGGACAACAGAGGTTCATATTAGCTTCAACAATCATCATCTTTCTCATACAGTGGTGTTGCAAACAGGAGAGAAAGTTCATATCGCAGAAAAGAAAAGCAATTTCGACAAACGCTAGGATAAGTGTTAATAAGTTTTTCAAATTTTCAAACCATTTTCTTCTTTCATTTGAAATACTACAACATTCTACTCTTCAGAGTTCTCGTTTCCTTCTGAAACAAGTCTTCAGAGCTCTCGTTTCCGTCTGAAACAAGTCTGTTACGTTCATTATTGTGAAGTTAATTTTCCTCATCAAACTGTATATTTTTATGGTTTCTCTGCTTCTCTGAAAGCATGATATGTCATCTCGTTTGTTCGTCTTTACCTTCTCAGCCCAAGCGTACTTTGAGAAGGCATCTATAACAGCCAATATGCATTTGAACTCATTGACGCTTTTTTTATGGCTGCATGTCAGCAATGGCGGCATGCCACTTGTCGTCCATTCATATTATCCTTCTGTACGGAAATTTTCTCGTTTGCTTGTGTAATGTGCACATAGATTATTTAGTTTACTAATGTTTCAATTCATCATCTTTTATTTAATTTTTGTCGTATTTAATTTATTCTCATATTTGATTATATTTATATCAGTAGCTGAAGTTTATGAGTTAGTAATAAAAATGTATTATATACTGTTCTTTGTATATTATTTCAAACGGTATACAAGCATATAGATAATACTTTATGTCTGACATGTTATGTTTAGTAGTTGTCAACAGCAGGGCATCCATCTAAAATGGGAACTATCATTTTCAGCAATCCGTAACTTTCTTCAATCCTTAAAAATGAGTACATAATTTCAGATGTAAGTGACATTTTATCGTTCCTATCCTGGTTTTAAGACAGCTATTTCAAATCCTTAGTTGTTATGCAATGCAATAAATCGAACTATGTTTCCCCTACATGACATTTTTGGTTTCTTTGAATTTCTTTGAATTGTTGCTGACTAACCTTGTAAACTTACAAGATCTTCGAAATCTACTGCAAATTTAGAAGGAAACAAATTTGCATATTTAATTATTTCCTCATACCGAATTGTTCTAAAACCTTGATTGTAGGAAGAAAGAGCTTATCCCGATGTTGTAATCATTAAATATCATCTATAATTTTCATCTTTTCCAAATAATTGCAGTATATTTTTATGTGTTTGAAACAATTACCTCAAGATTTGTGTTCTCCAATTATGACACATAAAACAATTAAATGTTATTAATTTATATCCAATAACATAAAAGTTGCAGTGTAGAATAGCAAGTGTAACGGACGGACATACGAACAAACGAGCGAATGGATGATGGATGAATAATCTTTCCTCCGCTTAAATAATTAGAATATCGATGGTAGTTTAAGATGCGTTGTAAGGTTAATTTAATCAAAGTATTTCTGTCTATTGGAAATATGAAGGGTGAAGATGACCATGATAGCTATGGATTATATGCATACATGCTTTTTGTCACCTCTCCGGTGGCCTAGTGGTTAGAGCTTCCGCCTCGGATTCGTGAGGTCCCTGGTTAGAACCCCTGCCGAGTCATACCAAAGACTTATAAATATGGTACTAACAGATGCCTCGCTAGTCACTCAGTATTAAGCTGTTAGTGTTAGGTCTGTTCGCCCTGGTCTCGGGATAATGTGACTGGGTGGGTAATCATGCTAAATGCCTGCGGCATGATGCCCCAGTGTTAGACATCACTATAAACTGCCACACTGCAAACATCGTAGCGATATGACTGAAAAAAAATTAATATCCAAATCACACGCACATACATGATTTACAACAAACAAGCTCTCGATTAAAGTAGAATAGTTCAGCGATATTCCCTTGGCCTATGACAACACCTGTTTCAGTCGTTAGCTTTTATAAAAAAAAAATAATTAGTGATGATTAGTAAGATATGCTAAGTTCAGCATGGGGATGGCTCGGTTTGATGGACTACAGTCTATTCAATACTGTATTGCATACCACTAAGATATATTACTTTGCCTTTAATTGGGATATTTAATCTGGCTATATGACCAACCTGTAATTGTTATATGGACTATAAACATCATAAGAGACCAAAACATCGAGATACACATTTTAAAGTGGTCACTCTAACTCAGAAGAGAAGGAGTAATTGCGATCGGTCTTTTTTTGGGTATTATATATTTGGTCATAGAAGAAATATACTTTTCGACTTCTAAAAATCAACAAACTGTATTTGGTTCGGTAGATTATTTAAATATATCAGACTATTAAATCATAGTAATTCAGAGTTGTAGTTTGCTATCGACACTAAAACTTTAGAGTTATCTTCCTGACATTAAAGATATATGCTTCCTTAATTTTCGCCAGTAGCATTAATTCCTGATGTGACTCTTTTACATATATTTGTTGAGATAATTAAAACTATCATGTATTAGATATTGTCTGGGTTTTTTTCTTGAAGATTATAGAATAGGATATATATGTGGTTATATCTGACGAAATACTGGAAATAAGCAACTAAAAGGTATATTCTCTGTAACGAAATTCATATTTACTATCTCTCTTACAAATTGGACTTGAAAAATGTTTCTTTCTCATACTTTCCTTCCAAAATAACGACATTGCAATTAAGTGACAAAAATCAATATGAGATAGCCGTGATGTTCCTTTTGTTCTTCCAGCCATTTCATGTATTCATGTTTACATAAAATTCCTTGCGATCTATTTCATAATAGCTTATTGCATGACTTATTATTATTATCTCATTAATGGTATTCAGCTTAGTAATAAACGACGTTCCAAACTTAACGTGTTTTAAACCTGCGTTATATACCAACTTGTATGTAACGTTTATGTAACAAAACCATAGTAAAGTTGTACAAAACCTGAAAAAGCTAAAGTAGTATTATAAACCCTAACGCATCGACCGCCGCAACTACTAAACTATGATCTGAAACACCAATTTCAGCGGAAACATTTGCCATAACAACTTCTACAAAGTTTGAAAACTTATGTTGTCTTATACTTTGTATACCTCTAGACTGTTCTTTATAACTAAATATATATCATTTTCATTAATTTTCATTCGCATACAATTAATTACACAGTATTTTTATTCAGTATCATTTACCTATTTTATTACTTTCGCTGGTGGCGTACGTTTTCCTATTAGGTATTAAATCGCAAACTCGCGCAAAGAAATTGAAGTCACCAATTTCTGCATTAATGTTATACTCATTTTATTGGGAACAGCATATATTAAAATGAAAAATCACACTCTTTTCCAATGTTAAAGTAATGACTGTTGTATCCTAGTTAAGCGTCATCTATGTCATGATTGTTTCACTCGTTGCTGTCAGCAGCCATAATTTATTTGATTTTGTTCTGCTTTGGATTTCAAACTTATGTGAGTAATTTTGAAGTTGTTTTTACAGGGTCTTTATCTCGTGTCAAGTTACTTTCTGTGCTAATTTAGAAATAACGGTTTCAGTTTTACTTTCAGTAACAGTCGCGACTCTATGGTTTTAAACTAACAGAAAATAGTGCAAATTAACAAGTGTTTTTTATATTTAAAGACATATTTTAATCCCTATAATACAGAGTGAAAATTTAAAAGGAACTTATAGCATTGTAAATTAAATTCCAAAAAGTCCTGAACGTTCCATCACAAGTCCAATGTATTGGCTCGAATTCAGTTCCAGTGCTGTTCCAAATAAATTTCAACATTGAATGGGTTATGTGCTTGTAGTCTCGAATGTGCTAATATGCAAATGGTCCGAAATGTGGCAATATCTTAACGACCTTTTGATATATCACACTTATATGATCCAAAATGTCCTTGTCTGAATTCACTATGACTCCAGATGAACTATTTAGTTTAAAAATATTATTCAGCACTTGGTAATTCATGTGAATAATATTTTTTGAATAAATAAATCAACGCAAATTAAAACGTGAACACACTGATTCCGCTTCAGATATTAAGACAAGAATTAATAATCCTAATTTAAATATACCCATCCACCTTACCTAGGTCGAAATAACCTTTTATTGGAAATAATTTATCAGTTTAATGGGAAATTTCCTTTCTGAAACATTCTAAGGTCGGAGTAAAGACCGTGTCTTTAAATCAAATTGAAGTAAACATGTTTACAATTAATAATAATCTAAACTTTTAATATATTCTCAAAAATAAATATTAGATATGTGTTATATTGTTTGCAAAATATATGTTACTGGTTGGGTGTATTATTAAAGTGATTTTGGACCAAGGTCTCGTGCAAAATATAGGTATACATAACATATAATTATCGAGAAAAGAAAGTAAAGAAAAGAAATTAAATATAGACACCATTTATTTGTGGTAATTGAATGGATTAGTGATTAACTACTATATTAACTAGCTAGTTAGTATCTCAATGAATTATTTAATTTCACTTGATGGCTTTTGTAATATTATTATAACTTACTATACTGTCCTTTTCCATTATCATGCTTGTCAGTGACAGAACGTCTTCACCATCAAATGAATACCTTAGCCTACCTTTGAATCTGTCTTGAGAAATCTTATGCTAATGTTTCCATCTGAATTGCTGCCTTCTTCACTTAAACTAGCGAATTCAACTAACATTTCTTCGGTGTCTTGAATGGTAGACAAAGACTGTGTAAAACTGGTTCCAGGTAGCACCCAAGCATCTAAAACAGAAATCACAGATAATCCAGTACTTTTAATAACTCTGTTCCTTCATTTGTTAGTCCGTTGCCATCTGGAATAAAGAAGTCCATCCCGCTGCTTCAATGTGAGATTCCATTTTGTTAATTTCACCAAGCGATATTTTCTCCAGAAATTAACTGTCCAGCACCTTAATCGTAATGTCGTTCTTAAGCAAACAGCACATCAGGTGCAGGAGGTTCTCCATAACTTTCATGGACAGTTTAAGCATGTTTTAGTGTAATATTAAAGCTATTAAAATTAGTTCACATTAAGATCTCTAATGTTTTTGTTGGATTCGGTGATATGGTAATAGTACTGAGCGTTCAGACAGCAGTTTTCTTATCTTAATGAATACATGTAAGTAATATTTTAATATTACTTTGTTATACGGTACTCGCATAAATATCAAACATATTTCATATCCATATACCCATCCACTCTATCCAGCTTAATTGGTCTTTGCTAAATGTTTGTAGCACACTATGCATCGTATCTCTTCATTGAATCCTGCCTGTCGAATATTAAAGCTTAGTTTATGAAAATGTTTATTGGTACGTATTCAAAATAGCAATGCTCTATATAAAATATATTTAATACATTATCGTGACATTTGCCTTTTATAAGTTCTTATTGTAGTGTAAATAGGTTCCACTGCTTTACAGGACAAGGGCAAGCGTCGCATCTTGTTAGTTTTCTAAATCTAGGTTCCATGATTTATTTGTCTAAAGCTTTTCATAGTTAGTTATGTACTTAATAACATTTGAAGGTAAGGATGGGGTTGTTAGTCGTTGGTCTTTTTTATCCTATATGTTTTGGCACAGATGAACCTTGGTCGGTGGTACTGCTGTTATGAAAGATATCTTAGCGACCTTTGACATAGATTTTCTAGTACAATATTGTGTACAGTGAGCCCAGGTTTTTCTCATTAGAGTTTGAAGGTAGGTGGCCAGATTTCCTCATAAATTTGACTGCAGGTAGCTCAGATGGCCATGTCTCCTTTGTTATACCAATTTTCACGGCCAGTGGCCTAGGGTGAATGTCAGAGGTTAAGTCATCTAGAAACAATCATAGATTAAATGGTCCAAGAGACATATAATTGAGAAGGCAAGTGGCCCTTTTTATAACAGCTAAATTTGAATTGTACAAGCTCAGAATTGTACAATCATAAGACACAAGGAGATCCAGTAGTACTACATTGCCCTCAGGCAGAAGATATTCATAACAATCCCATTCTTCATGAAGAAGTAGAAATTGCAGTTAGGTCACTAAAGAAAGAAAAGTCAGCCGGCATTGACAATATACCAGCAGAGCTCATTCAAGCAGGAGGAGAAGAGATAGTCAGTCCTAACAACAATCTGCAACAAGATATGGCTGACAGGAGAATGGCCCACCACATGGACTCAATCCTTGGTCATCGTGCTCCCCAAGAAAGGAAACCTACAGCTATGCCAAAACTACAGAACCATCAGTTTGATCAGTCACCCGAGCAAAGTCATGCTGAAGATAATTCTCAACAGACTCAAGCAGAGAAGATTATTGCTGAAGAGCAGGCAGGCTTCCGAGAAGGAAGGAGCACCACAGAACAAATCTTCAATCTCAGACCCCTTTGCGAGAAATACCTTCAGCATCAGTAGAATCTATACCACGTCTTTATATATTTCAAAATGGCCTTTTATAGGGTATGGCATGTAGCCTTATGGGCAACCATGAGGAAGTACAACATCAGGTCAAACCTGGTACAGGTTGTTGAGCACATCTATGACAAAGCCACCAGTACTGTCCTCATCAATGGCGGCAGAGGAGTTTGGTTTCGAACAACAGTTGGAGTCAGAAAGGGATGTATACTGTCACCTACACTCTTCAACATATTCCTGGAAAGGATCATGGAGGATGTATTGCAAGGCCACAAGGGCACTGTCAGTATCGGAGGAAGATGCACCAACCTTCGAGGCAGATGATTTTGATGGTTTAACAGGAGATGAAAAAGAACTGGCTGATTTGGTTGAGCGCATCGACAGAACCTCCTCAGCGTTCGGTATGGAGATTATCGCCGAAAAAAACAAACTGATGACAAACAACACGGCATCAGTGCAGAAATAAGGTCGGTGGACAGAAGCTGGAAAGAGTCACAAGCTTCAAGTACTTGAGATCAATTATCACAGACGAGGGCTCCAAACCAAAACAACTTTGCAGGATTGCCCAGACAACAGCAGCAATAACTAGGTTGAGACCAATATGGAAAGATACCAACATTGCTTTGGTTCTAAAAAAAGGCTGATGCGCTTGATTGTCATATCCATCTTTCTGTATGCTTGTGAAACAAGGGCACTCACATCAGATCTACAAAGAAGGATTCAAACCTTCGAATGAGATGCTACCGCAAGATCCTGGGCATCTCTTACAGTGACCATGTAACCAACAAAGAAGTCCACAACAAGATCCAACGAGCCATCGGATCTTATGAAGACCTCTTGACCACGGTAAAAAGCGCAAACTAAAGTGGTACGGTCATGTCTCAAAATCATCTGTTCTGGCAAAAACAATCTTGCAAGGCACAGTGCGAGGGTGTAGAAGAAGAGGCAGACAGAACAAGAGGTGGGAAGACAACATTAAGAAGTGGACAGGCATGGGATTTGGGGATTCCCAAAGGGCAGTAGAGAACAGGGAAAGATGGATACAATTGGTTGTAAAGTCAACTGTGGTGCCCAACGACCTCTTGGGTTAAGAGATTGGTGATGATGATGAATGATAATGAAATTCGAACGCCAGTGGCCTATGATGTTTTAATAAACATTGGAAAGTCAGTGACCTAGGGTGAATATCAAAGGCTGTACTAAACGTCAAACGTCTTCTTTCGCGGTAGCCTAGAACTTCCGAAAAATTAAATCGTTGACGGTCGAATGTTAACAGAGGAAAATGGGTTGACCGGATTAAGCTGACTGGCTAAAACGGGTTAGGTAGCACAAAATCAGCGGAAGCGACAAACTTAGAGGTTCCTCATGGGTATGATGATATACAGCCTGTACAGAAAGGACTCATTCTTCAAATGTTTTAGACTATTTAATCACTGCACACAAAAAATTTCATTTTAATCCTTCAGTGTAATGTTGCAGTTAAAACTCGGTTAGGACAACATAAAATATTACATGAAATTTGACAAGTTTGTTCCAAGAAATCGAAGGCTCAATATATGGTCCTTACAACAAAACAACAGTCCGTTGGAACATTTACTTTAAGTATTCTTATAGAATATACGATCTATCCATTTCCGATTTTGAACTGATTCGATGACTTGAAGAAGTAATGCAAAAATATTCAATGAGCTCGATGAGATAATAGGAGATATAAATATGGAAGGGTTACATGTTACCTTATAAAGAGTACCTATTATGTGCATCTATTGAAGAACAAAAAGAGTCCCTTCGTACATCGTTTTGGAACAATGTAGATGCTGTTGGTAATTAGAGATAAACTGAAATACACAGAATAATATCAAAATTAAAATCCGAGGTTTATTGCTCGTTTACTACAGGTGATACCCAAAAGTATTATTTCCCTTCAGCCATCTAAGATAATTATCTGATATTGATGTTTGTTATCAATTAACAAAGATGCATGATTTCAGATGCTGCTGTTCTAATTATATAGAGATTCGTAGACCAACGGATAAGAATTAAACCGGACGACGTGATGGGTAGGACAGTCGCAGTATTTACACACATAATGCAAGCCATGCTTTTCTTAAATGAGAGACAAATACCCATTCTCAAATCCAAACTTCGTCTTTAATTAACAAAAGATAATTAAAACAAAGACGACAGTTTCAATATGTTCGATTGGTTTCTGGAATACTTTTCGGAATGTAAATGCAACCTTCATTTAAGTTTTCATGTGAAATGCACAGACTTAATAAACCTGGAACTTTGAACCATCAGAGTTGCACTGTGCCAAAATGTTACCATATGACGTTACTGGATTAGTGGAACAGTATTACATTAGTAACGAGGCGCCAATACCAGTTGTATTAATGCTCTAGCTTTTCTGCAGAAAGCGTGCATGTAATATTTAACATGTCGATCAACCCGTGCATACTGCTTTGATGAAGAAATTGTAGTCAATGTTTAGCAAATTTAGTTTTGTTCAGCTGTACATTGCATCATGCTATAAAAAAGTATCTTTATTTACGGAACATTTTAGTTATAATGGATGCTCAGCTTTCTGGTAGAATAAGAATTACTATGCATTTATTAATGTGAGAGATTTAGTAAGTAGCACCACACAATACAAAGTATTTAATGGCAGTTATAAATAGGTCTCCACAATTAATCATATCAAGATAATCACAGCATGAACGTAAATAACGTATAGTTCAGCATACAGTTCATGCATAAAGTGCGATTAAAATGATTTGCTACATATTTTAGTAAAGAAAATATACAAAGGAAGGTTGATAAGGTAAGTAAAACAGGTTTTAATCATTCTATATAATAAATTGGCCCAAAATTTATTTCAGTAGAATTAATATCTAAACAAAAACTTGTTTTCAACGAACGATGGAGATATACAGGTTCATCTCATACGCTTTATTAATCTTTAGCCACATGAACTAAATTCAGGACCATCTTTTGATCTTTTGTTGAACGTCGGTGTTTGATATATATATATATATATATATATATATATATATATATATATATATATATATAACGTAATAATATTAATATACATATACATACTATATATATATTTATATATATATATATATTTAATAGCGGTATGTGATATTTGCATTGATAATCAATCCTTAATTTTAAACCATATTTCATTCACAGCAGAAGAACTTGACATCATTGAGTGCTGTGTCGTCCCCACCATACTGAGATGCCTCTATACGCGTCTGTATGCCACAAATGGCGGAGTTTATGGGACAGCTCTCACTCCATCCCCCATAGGATCCCCATAATCCTTGTCCGGGAGGGTGGGCCAACTCGTACTGGTTTTTGTCGGATGTAAGATCTCGACATATGAACTTCACGTAGTTTGCTGCCGTATCGTCAGTGACACCTCCCTAAACCAAAATAAAATAATTAAAATTATAGCTGGATTGAAACTGAAATAAATAAATAAAAGATTCTAATCAACGAAAGATTGTGTTTTTTATATCTTTCTCACGCAAACACACAAGCATACATCCCCTAACAACTTTTTCGTTGCTCATAAGACTGTACGATATTGTAAAGTACGTTTTCCTCCAGTATTATATGCTGAATTTTAGACGTTTGTCTGTAAAGTCGTGAATGCATTTTTAATGATCAATACATAAATTGTCTTTCTACAAGGACGACTAACAAAGAAATGAAAACTATTCGTCTGGGGTGAATTTGGCAGCAGTCTGACAGCTACCTTTTTATAAGACAAGCATATCTCAAATCACTTTAACGTTAACACATCAGGAAGGATTTGAATTTAATAGAATCTACGAAACATTCACAAATAGGTCCATGCAGAAACTGCACTTCATATATAATTGGTTCAGATCCACATCCTGAGCGAAAGCAAGCTCAATTATGTTCCTAATTTTCAGCCTAATTATGTTCCTAATTAGCGAAAAACACTTTTTGTTTTGTTTTCCCTTGCACTTTCTGAGGAAACTCTTCGTTTTAATATGCTTGTTCTCATCTCTCTCTTTTAAATAAACGGTAGGTAGGTAAAGTGTCTAAAGCTCGTGCTCATGGCTGCAAACTGGATGAAGGAGAATGGAAAGCTAATAGTGTTCAACATTATGATTTTCCAAACTATGAAATACATGATAGACTATCACGTGTCCCATGTTGAATGGTAGTTGGTATCATATTTCATGATGACGTTATTTATTTCTCAAACAATATACCAACAATAGTGTTATATTTAAAAGGCTTCATATAAAGAGTAAATATGGAAATGAGGAATTTACTGTTACCTTGCAACAGGAACTAGAGGAAAAGAGTAGTTATGATTCTGGATAAAGGGATCAAAACTACTGATGTCAAAATATTACAGCTGAACATTTTTCAAAAGTGGATCTAACTTAACAATTGTTTCCTTATTTACTTGAAATGAAACTATTTCGGTTCACCTACCTAAATATAAGTTTCGAGACACTTCAAAAGAAACAGACTTCATGCAAGGTTTCAATTCAGTATTCAGGCAAGTTTAACGTTTCTCTGTTATATAAGTAAGAATTGTCCATTTACGTGCCTGATTGGGTTCGACTTGAAGTGAAAACGAGGTGAGGAAGTCGTGTGTCCCAGCCTGATTGTCGCATCTTGTCCATCCCATCCAATCACCCCAACTTCCCTCCCCTGATCCCACCTGACCGCCATACTGAGATCCCTCTGCAGATTCGCATTGAAGAAGGATCGCATTTAAACCTGAATCATCCCCAGCATTCTGATTGGACTCTATCTGAAAGAACAAAAACCTGTGAATGAAACGGACTTGCTATTAAACAGAATTCGGATAACACACTTAGTCGAAGTAGTAGACGAAATGCAGCTCATGAACCATACATTAATCGGACCTTTACCCGGAACCTCTGAACTTCACTCAGACCTCTATCCTTCAATCTGGGTAACTGACACTTATATTTTACTAAACACATGGACGACTAGTTTTTAAAACAAAATGTTATTAAAGTAACCAGGGCTACTGATTCTACCATCTTCAACCTTTTATGAAACACCTGTACCCTGCAGTCGCCAGAATTGTATGCAAGAAACAGAACCTCTATAATCGGTCGTCAAAATTGTCTGGGAAACCTGAGACAGTGGTCCTCAAATATTTCTCATAAACGCCTGAACTACTGGTCTCCAGATTTTTGTGAAAAGAAAAAACATCTGCCAGTGCTCTTAAAAACTGTATCACCCTCCCCCAAAAACAATTATTATAAAACCATCCTAGAATAGTTACCTTCGAGAATAATATGATACTCATCACTGAAATCCCAATTATATGAGAAACCTGAGCCACGCACACCTCCTGCTGACCAAAGGGTATAGAATAAAAACTTAGTGCATATCGCTCATTTTATTGGAGAAAGAAAAATTTCAATATTTGTTTTCATTCACTTCGAAAACAAAATACAACTCTAGAAACATTTAATGGAACTCTTGATTATAACTCGAAGTATGTTGCTCAAAATGAAACCATAAAATGGATAGATAGATTACAAAATTTTATTCATAGATGCAATAGATCGTGTCATCGATCTACAAACATGTCGCCAATAGAAGTAGTATGCCTGCTTGCCAGTTTGCTTCGGGGTTTTTACAAGCTGATAACTGAGGAGAGCATATGATCATTTCGACGAGATTTTGAGCATTTGAAAGAATAACTTGTTGAATTATCATGGAATAGATATTAAATTAGTAATGGTCTTTTGGACTCATTAATGAAAGGATCATTTTTCCAAGTGTTATTGGACTTGTTTGTTCAATATTTCGACGGAGAAAGTGATTTCATCTCCAACCACATTCTTGATTTGAATGGGAGAAGTAATTTTCCACAGCTACTTTCTGGTGAACCTACTTCAAATGGGATGGTTTGAGGTACTTTTGGTTGTGAAACAACATAAGTTGTTGTTGGAATACATATTCATAGAACTGTCACAGGGTAATGTTTGCTTGTTAATAGTTCAATGGTTGCGTTCTCCAAAGAACAAAACTACCGTTGTTTCTGTTACTGTTGGTATATTTTAAGGAAGAAAATAACCAATAGAACTGCTGAATAAAATAATCCATAGATATTCCTCGCCTTGTTGCAAACTCCTATTTTCAATGATTGCTCCAATTGTTCAAATATCAAAAGGATTTGGCAGAAAAAAAGGTGGGTGTTGTTACTTTTTTGTAGTTCCTTAATAGAGGAATTCTGAGAAAGAGAGTCAATTGCATGGTGGTCATTTCTACTTCTATTTATAGTCGATGACTTCTGAAGAGACAATTCAATAATCGAAACTGGATAGATATCCTTTCCAGCAAGCGTCCACTTATTGGATTGGACGTTTTCGAACTCGAGTGTTTTTGTACGGGAATGTTTTGATATCATACGAGTCGTCTTCTTTCCCAGTCACTCTTTATAACTCAGGATAGAAGAAAGTTCACTTTAATTCGTACCTTCCAATGTATAGTGTTTGTTACCAATGCGAACAGAATCTTCTGGACTTAAAATGTTGTTTCCTTAGATGATACCAAGACGTTCAACAATCGCATTCTTTTCACACACTAGTCACATTAACATACTTACTTACTATCACACAACATAGGTAATTATAATGGAGGAATTTGGTCCTTGTTTCACTTGGCAAACATTTGAGAAGTTTGTCCGTACCAAGAGGTCTAAGAGGTTCTGTCAAGAGTTCTTTATGTCAATGTCACTCACAAAATACTTAACCTTAAAATAGTAATTTGTTCGTCGGTATAGTAAAGCCGCTACTATCCACCGCAATTTTACAGATAGACAGAAAATTATTTTCTTAACAAGTACAAACACTTCCTGTACCGTGCATAATTTTCTTCATCTCCATCTTGTTTGTTATCTGTAGACGACTATGAAGACTGTTTTCAATCTCGAACCCAAATTTTACACCGAGATAAAAGCATATTTTGAAAACTAAAAATTGAAACTGGTAATTAAAATTTATACTGCAAAAAAAAAAATTTAAACATTAAATGTGCAATCGTGACATTTAAAACTTATTTCGAAAATGCAAATTCCAAACAATTTAAACTGAAATTGAAATTTTGCATAGGAAAAATTTGAAATTAAAAAATGAAACAAAAACTAGAAACAAATATTTGATAATCATTAGTGAAAATGAAATTTTAAAAGAAAATTGAAAATGAAAATTGAGGAATAAAATTTGAAACTATCGAGATTGAAAAACTAAATTTTATAATGAAAATCTTTTTTAAAAAATGAAAATGTCATGTTGTAAATTTTTAAAAAATATGAGAATCGGAAAAACAAATATCAAAATATCAGATTTCAAAAAGACAACAGAAAACGGAGCTAAGCTTTAAAAAATGAATCGCAAAAAAGTAAAAACAGAAACAATAAAACTGAAAAATTAAATATATAATTGAGAATGAAAATGCAAAATATGATAAGTGAAACCTAAATTTAAAAATGTGAATTTAAAATAAGATATTAAAAATTAAAAGTAAAATGCACTTTATAATTAAAATTTAAGAATGATTAAACGAAAATGAAAATCTAATAGATGAAATTTGAGAAATACAATTTTTAAAATGTTATTTCAATGAAGAATTAGAATATGAAATTTAAAAAAATGAAAATGAAGTTGATAAACTCAAATATTGAACTTCCACAACAGCATTCAAAAGCACAGAATTTCTTAACTTCCGTTACATTTCTTACATGGTAGTACATCATGATCTTTGTGGGTATCGAAAGTAAGTGTGATTTCATTCTCCCTTTCTTGCATCCTGGCCTCATGAGCGATTGTGTAGTGTGTGTTTATTAGTATATCCTGTGTATATTCGCACTTTTGTCCCTCTCTTGTAAATATGGGAATGTTGAAATGTAGATAACTGAGGTTTTCTTGCTGTAACAACGTATTGGATAAGTGAATGTTCGCTCCAGCGGCTAGTTGATAATTTAGCGTGAATATTGGATAATAGTTAACTGGAGACTGGATAGAAAATAACTGGGTGTTTTCCGCTACCATAGGCATCAATAGGTGCTAAATTTGCACCACTAACAATTCTAGGTGCTGAAGAAATAAACCTAGACTCCTTTTACACCACCGTCAACAAGGCAGTAATAGGCACAGCCAACCAAGTTCCTTGGCAAGCATAGAAGGATAAAGAAGCCAGGGGTCACAACAGGCATCCTCGACCTCTGTGATGTGAGAAAACTGACGAGGAAGGGAGGAGACCTCGAAGGAGCAGGAGATTAACAACATGATTAAGAAGAGTTTAAAAATAGCGAAAGAAAGCTGCTTAGAGGTCCAGTTTAAGGAAGTTGAGAAACGCCTGAACCAGAATAACAATAATAATGCATACAAGTTGGTGAAAGACCTGACAACAGAGTTACGGGGAGATATACCACGATTCGGAGCAAGGCTGGTAAGAGTCTCACAGAAGATGAAGAGATTCTTAACAGATGGATGGAATACTGTTCAGAGCTTTAAAACCAAGAGACTTCTGGAGACCAGGTTGTACTAAACTTCATACTGGCCGCAACAGAAGTTGACCACCCGATCCTCAGGGAAGAAGTAGAGACTGCAGTAAAGGCACTAAAGAAAGGGACGTCAGATTGTGTAGATAATATACCAGAAGAACTTGATCAAGAAGGAGGAAAATCCTTGATAAATATTCTCACAACAATCTGCAACAAAATCTGGCAAGCAGTAGAACGGCCCACCCAGTAGGCACTGTCCCTGATCATCTCTCTCTTTCTCTCTCTAAAAGTGATAATCTGCAGCTGTTCCAGAACTACCGCACAATCTGATTTGTCACCGAAGCAAGGTTATGCTTAAGATCATCCTCAATAGACTGAAACCCCACGCACGTCATTGCTGAAGAACAGGCTAGTTTCAGAGCTGGACGTAACATTATAGAACAGATCTTCAATCTTAGAATCCTCGGTGTAAAAGTATCAACAGCATTAACAAGACCTCTATCATTTCTTCATTCAATGAAAGAAGGATTTTGACAAGGTATGGCACGCAGCCTTATACAACATAAATGAAAAACTAAGCACCACATCTTAGATAGCCAAGGTTCCGATAACCCTATCTACACCTTGGCATATCAAGCAGATATTTTTATGATTCGGGTCTGTGAATTTCACTGGATGCGGCTGCAAGCCACTGCATCCAACCAAGATTAAGTTGTTCAAATTTGAACACTGTTCCTACGTGATCGAGACAAGGGAAGTGCACAACTTGAATAGACTGATAAATAAGCATTTTTCCAGTGCCGGTCCGTGTTTGCACAAATACCTTTCACTCAAATAGACTTGTAATGGCTTCCCTCTGGTACATGGTCATACTTTCGATGTTAAACTTACAAATTATCCTTTTTAGGTCAATTGCCACCACCGTTTTCGGCCGATGTACAATTCATCACGCTATTGTTTAGTTGGCATTACATACTAAGGGATGCAAGTGAAATCCAATAGATGTCGCTTGGACAAAGCACCGATATAGCTGCTCGATCCCCCAAGGTGTAGATAGGGTTATCGGAACCTTGGCTAGAAAAGATAAGCAGCACCATAGAAAACCTGTTTGACAAAGCTACTAGCGCAGTTCTCGTTAATGGCAACATAGAAGATTGATTCATATCCACAGTCGGAGTCAGACAGAGATGCATCCATTCACCCACTCTCTTTGCTGATGATATCGATGGTTTAGAAAGAGCTGAACAAGAACTGGAAACCATCTCATTCACGCATTACTAAGGTATGGGATGGCGATCAGTGCTAAAAGACCAGGAAACCATCTCATTCAAGCATTACTAAGGTATGGGATGGAGATCAGTGCTAAAAGACCAAGCTAATGTCCAACAACCTAAGTGAAATCTAAAAGGAAATAAGAGTTAGTGCACAGAAGCTGGGTACACTGCCAAGATTCCGGTACCTAGGTGCTATCGGATCTGATGAACGTTCAAAACCTGAGGTTCTGTCCAGGATTGCGTAGACAACAAGTGTACTGGCTAGATTGATGCTCATTTGGAAGGACAGCAACATCACGCTTGGGTCCAAAATCAAGCTTATGGGCTTCCTCGTCATGTCCATATTCCTACATGCACGTGAGACATGGACCGTGAGAGCAAAACTAGAAAAAAGAATTCATAATTTAAAAATGAGATTTGAAGGAATCATCCTGAAAATCTCATACTTGGACCACGTCGCTAATCAGGGCAATAACATCCAAGGAGAAATTGGAACATACGAAGATCTGCTCGCCACCGTAAAGAACTAAGATGGTATGGTCACCTCTAGCGCTCATCTAGCCTGTCAAAGAAACTCCTACAGGACACAGTGACAGGAAAGAGAGAACGAGACATACAAAAGAAAAGACGGAAATATAGCTACGCAAAGTCCCAAAGAGCAGTGGAGAACATTGCAAAATTGATAGGTTGTCGAAAAGTCGTCAGTGGCGCCCCTACGACCAGCCAGGTTACGGGAGAATAGAAGGAAAAAAATGAAAACATGAAATAAATGGAACATTTTTAATAAGAACATTCGTGACATATTTGTACATTTTCACTATCAAATAAAAATATGTTCCGTAATACCTACCACTGAATACTCTCTTTATATAGCTTTGCCGTTCTTTTTTCATATCACCGAAATTTGCACAATCGTCTAAAGAGAAACATAATATTATTTCCTTTTATGCTTTTATAAGTACATACAGGTATTTATTAATATTTAAAACAAGGATCTATTCAAATTACATATTGATCTCTAAAAAGCCAATTTTGTTCTAAGTCTTATTCTACATAAGGGTTGGACAGCAAATGACAAAATTATAACGTTTTATATTCTGTTTCAATCAAATCAAATGGAACAATGTATTTCCGCAATTTGTAGCATCACATATAATCTTATTTTGTGTTTATTTTAGTAGTTAGTTATTAGGACGGGACCCTGGAACACAAAATATATTTTATAATTTATTCTGAATATTTAAAAATACAATAAATATACATTTTATGTGTATCAACGTTTTATTTTTTGTTTATCTGTTGGGTGTATTCAGCGTTGTACGTTTGCTAACTCAAGTTCTGCTGCACACAATGTGTTAACATGACTGCTGGATAAATGAAACCCTAAGAACATGTGATCAGTTTAAAATTGGTTACACTAGCATTATTAATTTAAATGGGGGATTGTTGTTCGCAGAAGAATGTCCAAGCTTCTGTAAATTACTGATCCAATATTTACCCTGGTAATAAAATATGGTAGGTGATATAGTTTCACAATTTTCGTTTTTTTTTTTTTTTTTTTTTACTGCAGGATTAAAATACTTCTTATAATCGGTTTATCTGTTTTTTCTACAGTATCACAACTCCTTTTAGACACATTCTTGATGAATCAAGGATTACGTTTGGTAGTGCTGTATTAGCACTTATATCATTAAGTATCTCTCTTCAAATATAGATAACTTCATTTCTGAACTTATCGCTTGCATAATTAACCAACATATCAAAACAATTAATCTGTCGTAATTGTAGAAAAATATATTCCACTTCATACTTTTATTTCACTTTAGATGCATTTTCCAAGGTAATCATAAATTAATTTTGAATCCAGAGGAAGGGCATAAAGATACTACAGGCAATGATCTGTAAGTATCTGAAATCTAATAAATTTTGAATTTCTTGGAGTTTACAATAAACTGAATAGCTATCGTAGCAGTGTTTTGTGCATTAGTTGCTCATGATATTAATTTCCTCGGTATTTTTTATTCATTATACCTGACTGTAATTTATTTGTTCTCACAGACGTTAGTAAACAAATATGTAAATGTTATGAAAATGGTGTAATCATTCAATTTATAAAAATCATCTCTACAGTAGGAAAAAAAGCTTATGCGCTTAAACAGCAGACTGTTTAAAACAGAAGCATTTGCATCTCCTTCAACCGTTACATTGAACGATACGAAGAAACGTCATGTTACGACTATAGAAGCTAATAAAAATGGGTTGGAAAATAGTAAAATAAGACGAAGGCAGGAGTATTATAACCAATAGAATTTCCTACATTTAATGATAAGACAATCGGGCAACATGTGTCAAATTGTACCGCAGAAACAAATTTCCTAGAATAGTTGATCTTAGAATATAAATACATGGGAATTTTAGAAAGGGAAATGTTCTTTTCAAGAATCAGGTTTAAACTCTCAACAAAATAAGCTGGAAAGAACTATAACTAGCGAACGAATTGATCCGGAAGAGAGGAAATCAAATGAGTATGTGAAATATTATCGATTTAAACATATATTGACTTGATTGACAAAAATATAAGGAGGATAACAAAACTTTCTTGCTAAATCATACAAGTTTTCACTAAGTTACGAAAGCAAACAAGCACAAATAGTACGCCATTTAGCAGATATAGAATCTAGGTACAGAAAAAATAATTTAATAAACAGTGAGCAAACATTTAAAGCAAAAGTACCTTTAGATGAAACGTTAAAACGACTGTTGAAGAAAAGTGCAATAATTCCTACTGTTTCTACACTTATTTCTATTCTAGGAACAACTCTAGGATTGATTATAGTACATTTTGCAAAAGGAATAAATTTAAAGCAGGTGCGAAGCATCATGAAGATGGCAGTGAAAGTAAAAGCAGCAGTTCGCTGATATAATCAAGAGAGATTGGAAAATATTGCCGACCATTTATTTAACAAAAAGCAGTAGTAGAAATGCCTGGTTGCGCTGATAGTTTAATGCACTGGCTCTTGACATCACCTTCAAAAATTATTTCGTTAATAGCCGATAATGCCATTTTGCTGTCTTGTATTAAAATGTCACATGTGTTTTGGAATTGTACCAAAACGCAACATTTTGTTTGCACTAAAATAAATGATTAAAGATTAATCTATATAAAACGTTAATTGTGCCAGCTCCAGAAAGCATAGACATAATAATACACGATTGCTTATTTGTTCTACAACAGTATGTACTGTGTCATTCTTATCAAGCACAGTAAGCTTGTCTATATTATTCTTATTAATTGTATCGTTTGTTTCTTTCTTATTACATGCCGTGTATCAAATTGGGTTGCTGTAGTCGTTACCATGTCTGTATTTAGGATTTTCTCCAACTTTAAATGAATTTGATGACTTTAGAAAATTATTACCTAAATTTCTATACAAATCCATGTGCATTACCATATCACTCAGTCATATAACATCACTCCCAAATGGATAGTTTAGCCTAACTTTAGAACCTGAAAAATTCTGTTTAACACTTCTTGTAACGTTTTCATCTATGTTAGTCCATGTTAAAACAAACTTGAAATATTCAACAATTTGTTATGTAATATATTATCTATTTTGTCCATGGCCACCCAAACTAGGTATCACATATTATCTAATACACCTTTTTCTGTCCGCTGCTAAGACTTTGTTTATGATAGTCCGCTGCGAACTCGAAGAGGCAAACATATTTCTTCTTTTGTATGAACTGAGTGCTATTAAACTCATAATCAGACTGAACAAATCATCCTCTATTCCACCATAGGTCATAATTTTGGTTTATAATCTTATTTGTTTCAACATTATTCGTGTCAACATCTTTGTAGTGGGCTGACTGCTTTATACTTGCTTTCGTAGAAATCTTGGCTAATTACTTCTTTCTTATGATGTGTGATATTAAATCTATTTGAAATAAATTTGAAATTATCAAAATCCATATCGATATCTGTTCAATTGAATGCTCTGTTATATGGAAAAATGGTACTTATCATTGAGATAGGAGTTTTCCTATCTGAAAGTACATGCGAAACCTATTCATTGATCTTAGTAACCCTTTTCCAAATTTTAAATTCCTGTAACTTATTCAACATACTCTTGTTGCGCACTGTACTAAATAGTTTAATTGATGATCTAATTTAAGGGAGTAATGTTTTATAATATATTGTGGCCTGTGTATAAAATAGATTTTTCGGTATATCTTTTTTTCGTTAAATAGATCTGCTATTAATTTCTCAGTGGGTACACTAAAACTGCAGGGTAAGAGTTAGGTGTCTTACGTCAATTTTTCGGTTGTTTGGTTGTTCTTTGTTTATTGTAGATTTGTATTCTATGATATAAACCTTTTCATTGTTAAATATGTCGATAATAATAAAGAGGGGAGATGGTAGGGTTTTTGTAAAATATTTGGGGTTGGTGAGCCAGTTGTCTCTCTGAGAATGTTTTCAATGGTAGTTCGACAGGTTTCTCTCATATAATTTTAAGAGGTATTGAGACAGATTCTTCTTATAACAATTGGAAGGGGGTTGAGAGCCAGGTTTCTCATACAGTTAGGAAGTATGAATGAAGATCAGCGGTTAGGGAGAAGGTTGAAGGTTCGCAGTAAGCTTAAAAGTTTAGAGGTGCCAAAACCTTAACATAACTGAGCCAGAATAAGTACTTTCTATACTACTTGCAAAGTAATTATATACACAATAATAATTACGTCACATATATGGTGTATTTTCTACCTGGATAATATCAACTTAAATGGAATTTCACTTTAAATAAATGCATAAATGACACCCAATACGACACAAAGACTAATAAGTGTGGATATAAATGTGACCAAGTGAATTAAATGGATGATCATGTTAAGGTTAACGCATTCCGATATATGAGAACAAACTAAGATATGTTGCCATGTGTGTAATTGTCGCAATTCAGTTTCTTGCTCCATATTGTGAAAATGGTATATTGAGACAACACAATAGGCACTTGCAATGTTTATATAAAGAAGTTACAAAAAGTGATCACTCAGCGAGTTTTAGACACGCTCGAACTTCTCTCTCATTTGGAGGTGTTGATGTGGCATTTCCTTATCTCATATAAATACACATCATTATTTTTCACCTTCCTCGGTCAAACGAATGTCATTGGTAACAAAATGGGGTCGCACTGAAACATATACACCATAAGAGCACCATAAAATCCATTGGAAAGGGTTTTTTTATATTGAGAAAGATCTTGTAAAATTGGCAGATTTTTGTAAACTCATGTGTATGATTAAATAATAATTGACAGTCTTAATTCGGAAATTTAAATCAAGGGTTAAATAGCAGTCAATCATAATGTCATTGCATCAGTCAGAATAGCGAGGCGCGAATCAAAACACTATATTTACGCCATCTTAGGTACAATTAAGCTCACTTGAGGTAGGATAACAAATCCTGCATGAGACTTCTATACCGTACAACTCTTGTTATGTATATCTATATTATGTGTTTCATTTTTTACTCAAAATTGTAGATTCGAAGGGACATTTAGTAACGCTTTGAATTTGGGTAAATATGTTTACGTGGGCTTTTGACCCTGATCTTGCGGACGAATTTGATGGGATCTGAACCAGGTCACCTGACTTCTGATCAGTTGGCTGTAGAAGAACATGACCTTGTTTACTAGTTGAAAAGATCTGAAAATAAACTTATGACCCTCATCATAGTTCTGAAATTGTGTCTCAGGTTTTTATGTAAGGTAGTGAGTGAAAGAATTCATAGCTTAAACATGTGTAGTGGAGATAGCTATTCAGTTGTGTTCAATTTTTATTTGAGAAGATTTTTTTATTTCAATTATTCATCGGAATTACAAAGTACTCATATAAATTAGGACTTACTATTTTAGAATCACTGTGAACTCCTTTACAGACATTTTGGATTATAATATTCAGATACAATGAGCCTGTTGACACATTATCACATTCGAGGTTACTGGTCCATCAGTACAATCAAAATTAGACTTCATTCGGACCACCACTGGAACACATTTGGAATACTCTACACATCTGGACTGAGATAAAACTTTTAGGACTATTTGAGATTTTATTTGCAATGCTGTAAGTTATTTTCAATTTTTCCTTTTGTATTCTCGGCAAATAAATGATTTGTTGAATTTTACAAACCTTGTTGGTTATCGCTTTTTCTGAAGGCCGATAAATCAACTCCACACCTGTAATGATATTGAATGGCGTTTTATGGGACTGATATCGTCTATTTATTAAAACATGCAAAAATCTGCAGGCTATCATATCTTCACACATCGTGTGCATTGTATACACTTACCGGTATCTCTCGATGCTGTTGAGCCACCGTCGGCCGAAGAGTTCTGTTGGCTGTATGTACATAATATTCTTCTTGATCAAATCCTATGTCTGGCAACTTGTAAATCCACGTGGAATAGCACAACCCTCTGTCATGTGGCCAATTTGACTTTCGCGCTAGACAGGGCTATTACCAAAACCGTTAAGTGTCAAAACAGTAGGCCAATGTCTTCCGGAAAGATTCGAATGCAGGAAAATTGCACATTTTCATAAACAGATGACATCAGATCCGCATATCTTTCATCAGTATCAATGCAGATTGGAGGTGGGTGATTTACCGGACTACATTTCCTATTACTTAGTTTAAGACCATACAGGCATAAAAACACTCCATAGAATACCACAAGGGACAAACACATTTATAATAGTAGATTGAAACCTGCTGCTCTCCTGCGATGTAAGGTTAATGTGGTCTTTACTCTTTACTGCCACCAGTCATAAGGAAAATATAAATAAATATATTAAATACATACTTTCATATTGTATCCAACGGCAAAAGTTCCATCAGCACAGAAATGGGGACCATGCCAATCTCCCCATTGACCACCATTGGCGACCGTAAGAATCTTCACAACATTTCTCGGGGCATCGTGTACTACAATAAATCCTTGGATTGTAATATAGAGATTCACAGTGTAGATCAGTGTATGCAACATTGTCAAAGTGTTGTGCCTTACGAACTTAACTGCTGTTATCTCTTCTCGTATATGGTATCCCTACAGAATGGTATACTGTAATTCATAAATTATATTGCATTGCAGCCTATATAAAGTTCATAAATTCAGTTACATTTCATGTTGTTTGGACTACAGAACAATGTACAGTCTGATACAAGAAATAACTCTAGAGGTTATATAAAATAGGAAACATATTTCTGTCCACAAGACAACACTGTTTCTGGAGGCATTATCGACATGTGCAACACCGAATGGATATCTCTGTGAAAGAATTTAAGACCCACATATTACACACAGCACACAGTAGGTATTATGAACAAGTACTAGCTTCTGTAAATTTTACTTTGGATCGTTGTTCGATCAATTAGCAGTCTCTGTATACACCCTGCATAATTACAAAAGTGCACAGACGGGCCACGTGTTCTGCAACTGTGGATTAAAGTTCCAGTTAACTGGAAGCATCTTCGGGTTGTAGTTTATTTGTGTTTCTTTTCACCAGAAGAACACTAATGGAAACATAAATGTATAAGCGATGTTACAAACCTTTTTAAATGCTCACTCATAATATGTAATTTCCATAAAACTGATAATGATAAATGTGTGACGTATGCAGCGATTTTTTTTATATGAACTAAATAGTATAAGGACATTGTTTATCTGTGCTCAATTTAAAGATTGTTTTCAACATTGAAAATAACTAACTCTTAAACATGTATCATAAATATATTTTTTTTCTTGTTAATTATCAGAATAAATGTGATTAAATACTATTCAATAATTTCACACTTCTCTCATTGTCAATACTGACCAGTTAGCTAATAATGACCCCTATTATATCACAAATGTATACTCTGTTAAATTTTAAAATTGCTACCCACTAATTTAAATGCATGTTGCACAATAATAGAAAGAATTCAAGGTTAATTCAAAGCACGCAGATCAACATAACTGTTAAACCGACGCGTAAGATCAGAATTTTGAACCAGCACTGTACGTTTTTGGTGATGTGCAATTTAGGGCAAATTTACTGATAAGAAATGATTGCATGGACATTACTTCAGGAAATTTGTACATGAGGACAATAACGTCGAATGCCTCGAGAAAAGTTAACAGCCATGACGCTTCTCAGAAAGATCGATACAACAGACTGGATATGAAAAGGTTTTTCAGCTAATATTGCAACTCGCTTCAACAAATGTATGTGTCTATGAATTCATTATTCCAATAAGCTTTAATTTGTCATTTAATCTTTTCTCCCGGGAGTTGGGTTTGCTAAACATGTTCTACCACTGACACCTAAAATATTCGTTCAACTAATCACCAAAGAAATCCGTTTGTACCTTCTTTTTTCTCTCTAACACAAAACAGAGACGTCTTACAAATTAATGATAATTAGTGGTGCTGTTTCATGAAGTCTTCCATGAAAATGTCAATAATGTATGTCAAGCTTTCTTTCTTCTTCTGTATTTATTTTTCTTTCACCTGAATGTCTTTAGTACAGCATATAATACCTTTCTTCGACCCAATCATGCATTCACCAACGTCCCTTTTAACAACCTCCAACAACTGTCAATACCCGTCAAACCCTTCTTTCATATAACCGCCAATCATAACCATTTTGTCATGTCAACACACTGTCTGTTCTTGCTTGTTGCTTTCCCCTCTTTCTTATCCACGCTTAATATTATTTCGCTTTGCCAGTCCATTCCCTGAAACAAAATAACAAAAATTATATTCTTTGGTTGGTTGTTTTTGGCGGGTTGCACTTTATCATGAGTTACTTAACGAAATCGCCTGACATAGGGAAACTTTTGAGTCGGTTGTGTTTATTGGTCGAAGCTAAAACCTAAGCTTTATACAGAGTACTGTCCCTAGGGATCTATATAGCATATCATGATTAGGAAAAACTGAATTCATCCAATTTAAAACCATTTAAATGAAATTGATAAAGCTTGTAAAAGTTGTCATCTTATTTTAAAACAAAATACGGAGTGGTGAGGTCAATATGTACTCAGTAAGTGCCAGATGTTTCCAAGAGCAACAGTTTTGTTATCAGTGACTAACTTTGTTACTCATCACTGTCATAGTTGATCAGCAATGTCGTTCTTAACCATTTAATCCAATGACAATAAATGCGGATTCTGCATTTTAATCCTTTTTCTTACACGGTTCCTTCACTTTAAATGTTCTTCTTTTACATGTCCTGCCTTGTAAGTGTTCTTCGGCTTTATTACTAGTCTTTAGATTCACTCTTGCTCTTTGTTAAATTTCTCCCATGAAATAGTAACATAGGAAAAGGAGAGTTCTCTGCAAAACAATGTGTACTAAACAGGCTGATGCAATTGAAAATAGTTGCCATCCAAGCCGTTTTTGAGATATTCTACTTGTCCCAAACCCATGTGTTTACGGCTATGGGAGGCTAGCTCTTCTTCCTAGCCAACTATTGGTATTTCACTATCAACATACTGCAGAGTAACTATGGAAGGTGTACATGCCTGACATCAATTTCAAGAACAACACAACATCTAGTTCACAAATATATCCATATCTTTAATTAGTAAACAATAAAAGCTGAAAAAGTCACACCATAGCCTTAAGTTAAGAAATTTGCCAGGGGCCAATTTACGAAACTGTACCCTGCCACCATAATAACAAATCATAGCAGCAGCTGAGCGCTCACAACGCTAAAGTATAATGTTCATAGATAAGAATATCGAAGAAATCAGACCAATTGATAGCGCATACAAGTTTGTCAGGGACGCTATAAAAATAATTTATCAGCCATCAAAAGAAAATCTGGACCACCTTAATTTTTATGCAGATATCGTTATCGGTCTAGATCAACCCAAACACGTACTAAAAGAAAATTATGATAACTTGACATTAAGAGGTAGTTATATGACTTTGTCGTAAAAAAGAAAACATTGACTTGAGACAACATTAAAATTCACGCTGCATTGTATTTTTATTTTTCTAACTGTAGCCTACTTTAGTTTAGTAATAACCATCAGTTTCAGTGTCAACGATTTTATTTTGAAAACTAAGATGCTGATGATTTTTGCATAAATTATTCCGTATTTGCCAGCGCACATGGAGCTTAGTTCGAGCAGGATATTGTCCACGATTCTGAATTTTTTAATGAGATTCGACATATTAATTCGGCCCCACGGTTGCACCTCCTAAGTTTGATTTTTATTTTTTGTATACATGACGTATTTGTATTTGTGCATGGATGGCTTATCTTGAATTGTTGGATCGACTTTTCTAAATATAGTCTGCGCTTCGATTCAGACGAGAGAAATAACAAGCAAGGAGGGATTTAAGAAGCCCCTGTGCTAGCAATAACTGCTGCGCTTAATGCCAGCAGAATGTAATACAGCTGTTGTCAACATAAATCTGTTGATCGCAGACATAAAAGGATGTGAAAAAAAGTGTCTGTGCAGAGCTACACAGCTGAAGTTAGCATCTGTCGGCACAACCGATGGTGAAACTAATTAGGTACATTCTCGTTTTTCTCTCTTTAACATTAAGTAAACTTCTATAGTTTACTTGTTATTTCTCGTTTAAGACAATAATTGCTTTATTTTTTTTCCTATTTTTCAGATGAAAAACGTATCACCAAAATGACCAATGTTGAACATGTTCATGTAATGTGGCTTGAAATTGGCAAACAACAATAATTTACAGATAATCTCTCTGAATTACATTAAATGTTAACATCAATACCTATTGTGTGTCTGAAGTGAGCCCGACTACGTCCCACTCCGAACAAAATTTGACTAAAGTATGAAAGACAAATATATTTGATTATGAGTTCAATGCAAAACTGTGGAATATGGTATTAGGTTTTCCCTACGGCTTATCACAGAAAAAATACTGTAAAACATCATAACAAGGTTGACAGTATTTTCGGGTTACAAGCAAACCTTTCTGACACGTCAGACTTCATCAGCATCTCTCTATCAAGCTGCTCATAGTCATTTTGGAAGCGATGGCCTGGTAAATATTTAAATAATGTTTAAGTGAGTCAGCTTATAAGAACTGATCCCACAAGTTAGACTATGAGAAATTGTCCCTCAAGCTAGACAATGGGAATTGGCCCCACGGCCTAGACTATGGGAACTGGTCCCACGTGCTAGACTATGAAAAGTGCTCCCAAATGCTAAAGTATGAGAACTGGTCCAATAGACTATAGGAGATGATCAGCAAGCTAGACATCAGTGTTGCATCCAAGATCCCAAGGATATGGGATACAGTATCCCCGTCCTCCATATGTAGGCGAGACAAAACATTTAAAATGGACACAAGAAAATAGTAGATAAAATTGTATGTACTAGCAGTGTTCAAAGAAATGAGACATTCTTATTTTCTTGGATAGTTATGCCATCTGCTCTGAACTATCATCTTGCCTTTGGGCACTTACGGTAGTTTATCAAGTACTCAGTTAGCTAATGAAAACATTAAAATATCCGAATATCTGGTTCACCTGACAAGAGCTGGGCAATAGAATTTTCCAAGATAAAGACAAACATATTAAATCATGCTGAAAATAACACACACTTTAGATCTCCAGGCAACGAATGGTGAAAGAAACAAGACAAGTTAAATAAGTAAAATGGCATGGAGGAAAGCAGGTATCTACACATAATTCCTATATACACGTATATTTCTGTGTCTGTTATTCGACAATATTGAAATTTCTAACTGCATCTATTTTAGTTTGTTACGATACATGCTATAATTTGATATCATTATCTGTATGAACAACTAATTTCAAAAGTTGAACAAAACTTAAAAGATTCATTTATCTTCCACAATTGATGTTTCCTTGTAAGCAAAAACATTAAAAAAATTAATAAGAAAAATAATACACGTATTACTGAGTAATTTTTCTATGTGTTTTATGTGTTATCTGTATGAACAACTAATTTCAAAAGTTGAACAAAACTTAAAAGATTCATTTATCTTCCACAATTGGTGTTTCCTTGTAAGCAAAAACATTAAAAAAAAAAATAAGAAAAATAATACACGTATTATTGAGTAATTTTTCTATGTGTTTTATGTGGTGCTGGAAAAATAAAACATAAAGTTATATAAAAAAAGAAAAAATGTAAGAGAGATAACTCAATATAGTGCCTATGTACAAGAATATCTTCCACATTATATGTTAAAGCATTACATTTTCAAACTGATTCTTTAATCAAGTAAATTTTCTACAAAGTACTTCATCCATGTCAATGTAATGTGTCAAATTTTGAAGACTTATTGAAACTTAAGGTTGAATAAATTGTGCATTAAAAGTTTATCATAGTCAAGCCAGAAAGGTCTTTGAGAAAGGTTACTTTAACATTCCCCTTGTTTCATCTGTGAAACACAAAAGGGCCTACTTTTAAGGACCAGTGGAATTGACCCATTCATCGTAACGGTATATTGACAGAGAGTACATTAGAAATACCGACTGTATCGGTTTGTAAAGGGCCGCATGTCAAATAATTGATTTTCAAAGGAAAGTTAATTGCATCATATCCTAGGCTGTCAAAATCTGATAAAAGACATGATTATTTTGGGGAAATTTTATAAAAAGTTGCTTCCGATTGGTCAGTAAAAATTAAGGCGTACACTTTGGAAGTTATGCGAATTTAAGGGTACCGACTTGCTCAAAATTCTTTTGTCTGATTTTGCCTTGTGAGAAGACAAAAAGGTCCGACTCCGGGTGGAAAACCTAAGTATAGAGTTTTCCCTCGTTAAAAAGTAGAGAGGCCAGACAGCTGTCTTGAAAGGAAAAGACAGGCTATAGTTCTAGGACGCACGAGCGAGAACGATGAACTGTTTAATTAAAGTCAGACTTGGTATATTGCAATGGTCATTTGTAACTAGAGGTAACGATTGTACCTTACCTCAAAAACATTAAATTTTTAAGGACCATTAATCGTTAAAGTCACATTATATCAGAATTTATGCAGTGTGGATAGCTATTTACGTCTCTGAATAACGGAAGTAAGAGAATTTTATATATACGACTAGGTGGTGAACATATATAGCTTTAGTCGTAATCTTGTCATTTAAGGGAACAGCCTCCTATATTCATCCCGAGACCCGACGAGGACAGTCCAAGATGGAAGTCCGCAAATAGAGAGTTCAGAATAGAAGGGTCAGAGGAAGAACCAAGCATACACGGTAGACATGGAATACTCAAGTCAATAGAGGAACGACGTCAGGTGATGCAAGTCAGGTGTGGACATTGTACTCTTTTCACCACTCGTTACTATGATAAACGAATCCGTAATTGAACACTGCTATTAAATTCCATTAATGTAAATCTGTCGGATTGAAATTGCAATTTTTATTTTATGTAATAATTAATTAACTTTATTTTATTTTTATTGTTTAAGGGGGCTCGTATTTGTTTTATTTCTTCTCAATAGTCTTGCTCAGTTCTCTGTTAATGTTCTTTCTATCCGCTCACACTGGGCAATAACATCGAGGGAGGTCATCCTCTAGATAATATTCGCCAAATCAATTAAAGAGGGGCACACACGTACGACCCCCCCCCCTTTACAGTTTATAATTTGCAAACCTGATACAATATACATAAAATCCTTACATGCCAAACAAGCATAGAGAAACTATTTTTCAGACTATTACAGTATGTTATATGACATTAAAGAGAGTAGATCTGTAAGCTAGGTATACTTCATCAAGTAGTAACTTGTCACTGTTCATCATTATTAATAATTCGCTTGTTATACAATCAACAACTATAATTATACTATAACAAGCTAAAAGGCAAAGTAAACAAAAGAGTTTTTGTGCAAACTAATGAAATTACGGCTCATAAATGTAAATATTGCATTTGTATTAACAACACTGTTCGGTAATGCTCTTGCATTTCCAAGTGACCAATTTGTACAGTTCTACAATTCCATCTCTGTCTTCCCTTGGATCGAAGTAACATTAGGAATATAGGTCAGGCATTAATCTATATATCCTCTTCTCACCATTTACAATCATCAGATTTTGTAAGGATTTTGATCAGTAAGTATGAATGATACCAGAAATGTATGTGTAGTATTATAAAAGTCATGTTGCAAACACATAATACATAGCTATTTTTTTCTAATTTTAGATTATATTTTAAGATAAATATCACTTTTATGTAAATATGTTTAGCTAGATTTAAAATCAGGAGATTGGTATTTGCGTTGGAAAATTAACAAGGTCTACCTGATCTTTCCTAGGTAGATTTCTGAAAGTTAAGTAAACAGACATGACCTCAATTACAGTTTGGCGTAGTTTTCCATTAAGATGTATTTGTTCAGAAAATGATTATTGCGCGATAGGTCAGGAGGGGAGGTATATAAAGTTGTTTACATCACAATTACTCATTCCTATCTTCACATCAATTTTAGTTGTATTCTGTTATAATTTTAGAAGATTTGTTTATGTAAATTATTCATTGGAAGTAAAATGTGCTTTTTTATTTTCGGAATAAATCATTGTTTTTGGATCGTTGTGAATTCATTCAAGAACATTCTGGATTATATCGTTGTGATAATCAGCACATTCGAGATTGGAATTCTTTCGTAGCACCACTTAAATTCATTCGAACACTATACCTTGGAACTTGTGAGAGAATTTGTAGGACTATTTGGGACTAAATTAACAATACTGTAAGTTCCTTTGAAAGTTTCTCTTTATAATTTAGGAAAATACATTATTTGTTGAATTTTACAAAACTTGTTGGTTTTCGATTTTTCCTGATACTTAGTTTAAGACCAGTTTTCTGACTTTGCAATATTCTACTTGAGTTTCCTGATAGAATTACAACCAATTTGTTTATCCTATTATCTCAATTGCTAGTCCGTTCCTACTAACTCGATTACTCCAGCTCGTGTATTGTAGTTTGCCCTCCCCAAATAGACCTCTCGCACTTACTTCGATTTATGTAACTCGATTTAGTTTACTTTTTCACGTTCATTAGAAACGATTTGGCGTTTCATATTTTACTTAACTGGATTAACAAATCATGCTTAGCACAGTGCGTACCGACGACCACTATCTGCTCTGAGTCCCTTCAGACCGATCAAAAATAGCCAGTGTAAACTTTAGTGTAAACAAACAGGATTACCAAGAGTGCTATAAAACCAATGTAAGAGTGAATAGAATTGCTGTCCTATCCTTGGAAGGGCAGATCTGTCATCCTCGTCTTCATGTGCAAGATCAGTGACATATGAGTATAATATGCGCAATATATGTTAGATCTGGTGAGCAAGGCAGAACTTGTGCTTTATTCCAAGTTACATTCTAAGGCTAGACAACAAATAGCCAACGATTTTCCTGCTGACTGTACAATGTAATACAGTGATCTAGGTTTATATTTGATTTCCATTGTGTACTGTTACTGGATATGAAATGCACGCTATGAAGGACTTACTAAGGTATGGAAATATTATGTTCATTCGTCAGAAGCTTAGTTGTATTAAATCCAAAATGCCTTAACGCTATGTAGCCGCTATACTTGCTCATATATATATATATATATATAACGCCGCTTATATATATATATATATATATATATATATATATATATATATATATATTCTGGTTTGAAAGAAAGGTGAGTCGATTAGGTTTTGTGTTGATTATAGAAATCTAAATGAAGTGACAAAATGGACTCTTTCCAAGATAGATGACAAACTGTTTGCTATTCAAGGGCTGAAATGGGTATTAACTGGGAGCCATGGACGCCAAAGATAGATCTTAGAAGGTATTTGTCACAGGCCATGGTCGCTATCAGTTTAAGGTCATGCCATTTAGCCTTTGTAATTCGCCTGCTATGTCTGAACGTTTGCTGAACAGAGTCCTAAAAGGGCTTACGTGGAAGATATATTTGGTCTATTTGGATGATGTCATTGTGTTAGGTGCAGATTTCGAAACACCATTACTGCGTCAGCAAGACATTTTCGAGGTACTGCTAGCGTCTGGTCTGAAACCAAGTC